>BPLR01001154.1:0-156099 GCA_021605095.1 Caerostris extrusa
AAAATGTTTATTCTGTTGAATAGATAAAATAGTATGTTTTTAAATGTATATTCAGATTAAAATATATCTATAATTTTTTTTATAAAAAAAAATATTCGGATGAAGAATCATTTAATATTAACTTTAATCAACTTGTATAACGTTTTTGTTACAAAATTGGAAAATTTGTATGTATTGTAACAAAACTCTGTGTTATTCCGTTATAATTTTTAAGTAATTTCATTTTGTCAAATAGTAATGTATGTCGATATAAATATATTTCTTTATTTATTATTTATTATTTTATTTATTTATTTGCTGATTGCTTAAAAGTTTTATTATTATCTATGATTGAATATGGATAATTATATTTTTCCTTAAAAATTAAAAATAAAATAAAATTTTTAAGAAAAATGAATTTTAATTGAGATTTTTTTGTTCTCATTTAACATTTCGCATTCTCATTTAATCTCAAAATAATGCATAAAACATACATAGTTATTTCAAGTACGTGTAATCACTCCTTGTTTGTTTGAGTGAATGGGATGATTTGCATTGATTTATTCTTTGCATAATACATCCACCGAATCATTGGTAGTTTTACTACTGAGCTCTATGTTATACTACACTGTTTTCAAAATATGTATACTACTACATATATTAAATATATTAAATACTACACTGCTTCACTAAAAGTATTTTGCAGGGAAACTTCCAAATAACTAAGCCAATTATGACGAAGAGGTTATTGCCATAGGTCTAATTAATGTTCATGTCAATTTACTGTAATAAATTACTCTAGACGCATAAATCATTGATATATTGACATACAACACTGAAATCATATTCACATATATTAAATCCTCTTATTATTAAAGATCTTTTAAAGATGATTATATTTAATTATTTTTAAAAACTGGAAAAGGGGTCTGATGTCTGAGTGACCAGAGCTCTGTGCAACAGGCTACAGGCTCGAGTCCCGGCTGTACATGCATGTTTGGAATCCACTATAAACCATAGGTCACGGTCTAATATCACTGTTGGGCGTAGATCTGCCAACCCTAGCCTGTAAAAACAGAAACATCTCCTGCTGCAGATTCTGCTAGTAGGCAGATTGCCATAGTCCAACATGAACTGTAGTGCCAGGGGTTAGTTAGTGCTTACTTTTCGCGTTTATAATCTGTTATCCTATAATTTGAGAATTATGGAAATTTTAATATATAATTAAACATTAATTTCACATACAGTTTTGAAATATGCGGTACAGTTTATTACTGTAGGTAAGGCTGACAACCCTGTAAAAAGAAAGCATCTCATGTTTCGGAATCGGCCAATAGTCACACGCCATTGGCCTCCCTCATGGTGCTATTGCTTGAAGAAAGAAAATATACTGGAAGGCATTGAAGATATACTGGAAATAATCAGTAAAATTTTGCCTTACATTATCATCAGTAACATATTTTTTATTTGTTAATTAAATTATTTCATTTTCATATATCTTTTTATCTTAAGATGTATATAGAACATGAAAGGAATTTTATGTCAATAACACTTTATTTTCTAAACATTTCAATAGTTTGTTGTTATAAAAAAGAATTTCTATCCGTACTTATCATTGATGAGTTTGGTACTTAAATTAATTCGCCAAATGAAAAAAATTAAGGCGAACAGCAGTTTACTTGAAACACTGGTATTTAATTGGTAAGCATTGATTAAATGCAAAAGGAACAGAGAGTTCAAGTGATTCTAATTCGAATATTTAAATATGTCTTCGATTCTTGTCTCTGATGAGAGCATTTTCAGCATTTCTAATTACTTCTTGTTTCATTTTTTTAAAAAAGTATACATTATCAACGGAAATTAGTACAAAGTAACCATTTAAATACCCTTAAATACAAATACTTAACATTAAAAATATGTGCAATTAGTGATAAGTTTAAAGCTTCGCTTATTGCTATTAACACTTGAAGAATACATTTTTATTTTAGTATTGCATTTTTTATCATCGTCTTTTTCTTTCAGAAATAAAAAATGTTCTTAGCTATCTCAAAGGTATTAAAGCAGTATTTATTCTCAATAACGCACGCTTAAAATTTAATGCCGTGTATTCTAAATGAAAAGAATTTGATTGAAAGAGTTTTAGCTTGTTTTTTATTTCTTTTGTAGCAAGTACCATCTTCACGAAAAGTAGCTGAAACTAATGCTTACTCGATAAAAAAATAAAGTTATTTCCACATAATTACTCATTTTTTTCTTAATACTCTTTTGTAATATTACGAGATGGAAAGAGTAATTATGTTTCCTTTCTTTAATTTCGTATTTCCTTTCTCGATAATGAGCGACGCCATTTTGATATTCCTAAACAGTTGTTTCATTAACTTTAATGGCATACTTGCTCACATAATTTCCTTCATATTAACTGAATTTTAAAGAACTCGATTTTATTCAGTTAGTAGAAATTATTTATGCAGTATGACTGAAATTTGTGTAATGTGGCATTTTCATAATCAATCTTAAATTGTCTGTGTGACGGAAATGTTAATAAAATTGGGAAAGACTTACTGAATTTGTGTTCATCTGCATGCTTAATTCTGCAAAATAAATGCTTTAAATTGTTAAGATGGCTTGCTTTGTAAGTTAATTTTAAAATTTTGTCAATTAAATGTGCTGTATTTAATATTTCTTGGGCATCAATAGTTTGGATTTATTTAATTTTCTTAGTAAGTTTTGTGCATATAACTAATTTAATAACTCTGGCGATATGCTTCACCTAAATCGAAAAATCTTCGTCAAAGCTCTCCCTAAATATATTTTAATACTACAGTAGAACCTCGATAATTCGAAAACCTCCACAACTCGAAAAGGTTTTGTTCCTTTCAATTCAAGCCCCAAAACCTCCATTACTGGAAATTTCAACCCTCTATATGTCGAAAAATTAGTCAATCCCCACAAGTCATTTTGGTATGAATTTTCTTTCCGTAACTCGAAAAAAAAAAATTGGACCTCTGTATCTTGAACATTAGCCACGTTCGATTTTACAACCATATTTACAACCTTTGCAACTTGATCATTTAAAACTAATTACCTCTATAGCTCGAAAAAAAATAAGTTACCGACTTTAAGAATTTGCCGACAATTCATGTCATTGTTTCTTAGAAAGCAATGTATGAGTATACAATAAATAGAATAACCAATTCTATGAAATGTTCTTATTATAATTCTAATTTTATATTTCTTATTATTTCTATTGATTTCATTTGAACTCTAGCGATAGATAGAGAACGATCGAATTGTCTAAATAAGTAAATAAATAAATGACCTTTTAATACATAATATTTTTAATTTTCAGGTTGTTTCGGAATTAATTTGATTTTTTATTGTAGTGCATAATATAACTTTTAAGTTGCAAATAAACATGTTTATTACCTCTGCAACTCGAATTTTTATTTATTTTACCTAACTCAAAATAAGTGAGAAAGAATCTAAACATCTACAAGTCGAATATTTTCTTACAAAATCCGCGTAAGTCGAAATCCTCCATAAGTCGAAAACTCTATAACTAGAATTAGTTGGCATCTCCCTTGAAGTTACAGAGGTTCTACTGTATTTATAAAATTTTATGTTACATCAAGTATTCAAATCAATTAATTTATCTTTTAAAATTTTTCTTTGTTACTTATAATTTGTTTTTGCTTATTTTTATTTATATATTTTTCTAAATTGAGGCCTGATGGGCGAGTGACTACCGTTCTTGTGCTCGGTACCACATTAGAGTCCCGCCGGGACCATGGATACTTATAGTGGTTCGGAATCCACTTTAAACCGTCTAGGTCTAATTTGACCGTTCGGCGTAGGGCCGACAACCCAACCCCATAAAAAGAAAACATAACCCGTTTCGAAATCTGCCTATTGGCAGATCCCATGGTTCAACATGGATTGTAGTGCCAGGGAGTTAGTTAGTTATTATTCTAAATTTTTTTTTTTTATCTAGTAAATCTTCTAATTATTTCTGGCTTATTTCTCCAGAAAATCTCTTTTATATTTGTTTATTTAATAATACAAAACAATTTGAATTTTAAATACTTAGGTAGTTTTATACTTAAATAGATTATGAAAATAATACGATTTCTAAAAACTCTTACATGCATTGTAATAAACTTATGTTCTCAGTTATAATCTACTTTTTTCCTTTTTAAAAAGATTTAAAATTTTTTTTTTTTTTTTTTTGAAAATTTAGATCCATGAGAAAAATTACTCTTAGAAAACTTTTAATTAAACTTTTAAACTTGTTTTCAATAACAGAAAAAACAATTTGAAATCCTAAATTCTTGTTATTTATTTATGAAAATGATATGATTTCTAAAAAGAAACATTGTAATGAGAACACAAGTTTATTACAATGTCACAGTTAAAATATAATTTTTTCTTTTCTTTTTTAAGACTTAAAATATTTGTTTGTTTTTTTTTTAAAAAATAATAGATAGCCTCGTGAAAAGTTCGCTTAAAAAATTGGTTTTGTTCTTTTACCGTTGAACATCGATTTACAAATAATAAATACAGAGAAAATTATTCTTTTTATACAATAACTTTTTTTTACCGATTATTTTTCACTTATATCAGCAAAAAGCCAGTGTATTTTTACAGTTGTGTAATATACGAGGAAATAATTTTTCAGTTATTAAAATAAATTAATTATCCTCTGTATAAAGATGAAATAGTCTAATAATTGTCACCACTTTTATGTTTTATTAAAAATAGCAAAACATAAAAAATAATTATGCAGGTGAAGTTACTGGAAAAAGTCTTAACTTTTTCAGCTTAAGATCATTTTAAATTGTTTATCAATTTTGAAATCGGATCTTTTTTAATTAAAAAAGCCTTTATTTTATATCTTATTTATATAATCCATGTCCATGCTTCTCAAATTGATTATTTTAAAGATCCATTTGACATCTTCATGGACATGCAATCCAAGATGACCGTCTTCAGAACAGTTTACGAACCAGACAGTTCGCTGTGCATGTCGTATATCAGCTTATATCTCCCACCGAATTCCAAAAAGCGTTCTCAATTTCGGGTCTTGTATTACTACTGTCCTGCTACTGTTGGGGCTATCAGGGATTTCTTGATCGACACTTCTTGGCTCCCTGCCCAACTCCTTTTGCCCTTCAGAGGAAAGAGTTCTTTAACCTCCGGGCAACTTTTGCCCAAGAAAAAAAGGCTGACAGATACCAAGATCCGATTAGAGAACATTCGACGGTTCTCATGCGTAAATGAATTGGAGAAGACGAAATCGTATGTCGCATGGTTTCTGGGGTGGAAACAGACACTGTGGAAAGGAAGTGTCAAATTATTTTGTATGAAATGGATCTGGGCTGAATGTATCAGTGACTGCAGCAGAGAATTCATAGAGAGTTTTGGCATAGGATGTGATAAGCACTTGGTTCTGGAAGTTCTCTGGAAACATAATAAAGTGTCACCAAAAACCGTTGCTGTATTTTTTATGACCTTCAATGTTTTAGTTACAAATAATCATGTGTATAATAGTTTAGCCAAATTATTTCTTCTAAGAGTGATATTGCGTTAAAACTAATAGTAATTGTTTCTGAATTTCTCACCAGAAAAGTCGCCAGATTGCTTCGTCATAAACAATAAAAGAGAAATATTTTAAAAATAGTTTGAGTATAACTGCACTAAAAGAAAATGGAAACATACATCTTATAGGAAGACTTTTAGATGTAACTACCCTGTTTTTGGATGTCTTTTGACGTAAACCAATCAGCAAGCGACTTCATGCGCGATTCTATCAAAATTTCTATCGAATCAACTCAAAAAAGAATAGGTTAAATCAATTGTTTTACGTTAAATCAATAGTAAAGGTTAAATCAGTAATTTAGTTTAAATCAATAGTAAAGGCTAAATTTAGATTAAATCAATAGTAAATGTTCATATATTTTTGGTAAAAGACTTTAAGGCCGACTCGTGTCTTGGTGGTAACGAACGCAGCTGCATGCAGCACTCGGTATGAATCCATTAACTGCTTCTATTGCAGTCACTGCTTTCAAAAACGAACAGTCTCACATCAACAGCCAGGCTGCCTAGTAGCAGTTTATTTCTGATAGGAGTCGCAATTGCAGGGTAATTACTCTTGAAAGTCCTTCCAGAAGGCTTCCCTTCATCACTTGTTGATGGTTTAGTCTATATATATATAGTAGAAATTAAGTCCCAAAAATGTAAATGACGTTATGTTCGAAAACATAACATTAACATTTGATAAAATAAGTATTTCGTGACGATTTCATGATTTGAAATTTTCTTCTTTTGAATTTTCACAAATTAATGAATTTTTAGTTTTTATTTTTAAAAGTTATTATTAAAAAAAATTTGTTAATTCTGCCAAATTGTTTCAACATGATTTTGAATGCGCATTATTTGTTTCAAAATTAAATCCTTCCTTTGGGTTTTCTCCTACTCATTGACAGGAGCGTCACCAGTGGCATTCAGAAGAAATGGTCAGATTCTCACCCGGAAAGGAAGTATATTTCGCGCACCCTGCGCGTAGCAGTTTCGGGTTTTCGGCTTAGAAATGAAGTGTTTCCACGAATCTATAATTATCTGACTTTAAATGTGTTAAATATTGTATGTGTGTGTTTATGTTTGTGCATGTGTCAATAAAGTTATGAGTTCTCCAAACTGTGCTTCAAGTATCTCAGCCAACCACAGCCAGTTATAATCTAGTTGTCCAACCTGCACACTGAAGTAATTATGAAACATAAAGGAAAAATTTTTCTAAATATTTCAAAAGATATATTATTTTTAAACATTACATCCACCTAAAAAGCAGTAAATCATTATGATGTATAAAGAAACCAGTCCTGCTTATTTTTTTCCTTGAAATAAAAAATGCTTGTAAAAAATAAATAAATAAACAAAAATTCACGTCTCAAGAATTATTGAAGTTTTCCATTACAAACTTTAACTGAGAAAATAAATATTTGCTTTTAGATATAAACATTTACTTTTAGAAGCAAGTATCAATTTTCCTAATATTTAGTAATAATGGACACATTTTCGCAATAGAAGTTTCGAAGTTTCAGTAAATATAATCTTTATATTTTGTTTATATTTGTATCTATGGAAGACTAGAATAAATAAAGTTCTGACGAACTATTTTTTATTAATAATTTTAAATTCAAAAATTAAGGTATTGAGCTTCTCAGAATTAGTTACTTTTTAATAGTTAAATAATGTATCAAATAGGTTCCTAACTAATTATTCCATATAAGATTTCTACGCTACTTTTATTTTTTGATGTCTAGCTTTTTGAATAAAAGTGTCTAGCTATTAAATTAAATTTTTTTTTTTTTTTACTTGCTAAATGTTTTTTAACTATTCATTAACAAATATTTGAATTAAAACTGCAAAATTAAATTCTGATAAAAAAATGCTCTCGGTTTAATTAACTTAATAGTGCCTTTCTAAGCATTAAATATTTTTGATACTCCAGTCTATAATTAAACAAATTTTTATTCATACTAGTAAAAAACTAGTTAAAGGTTTTTATTTTTGTAGCCATTTTAATAATCATTTTCTCGAAGTAAAAGTGTATTGGAGCTTTTAATTTTTACCCTGAATATAAATCTTGGAAGATTTTGAAAATAATAAAAAAAAAAAATTGTTGATTATGCTTATTTCATCTGTACTTTAATACATTTTATTAAATGTGTTCTTAAATAAGAATCTAATAATTTACAAATTAAAATTTTGATCATACTTAAATATTTATTGATGGGATATTATATATATATATATATATTTTGTTCCAATGCAGCTGGCTGGCTTTTGCACAAAAGCCACTGGCTGGCTTGTTTACTTGGTCTTGAATGCCTTAAGGCAAGCGCTGCACAGACGTTACTCACTTTGCATTACCCAGGGTGCGCGTGTAACGAAGATACGGATGCGGAGTAACAATGCCCCCGCAACGCTCTATGATCCTATAAGGACTGGGACCTACTGTTTAAAGTGGATTCCGAACCACTACAAACATCCATGCACTCGTCCGGGACTCGAACCCGAAACCTGGTACCGAGCACCAGAGCGCTACCCACTCGACCATTCAGGCCCGATGGGATATTATATTACGGGAGAAAAGAGCAGTATGTCCTAGAGCTGTGAAAGTTGCAAAGCGTCTGCAATCAAAGCAAATGTAATCATAAACAAATCACTAAAAAATATTTTTTGTTTGTATATTGCAGAGCGTAGGAAATGGAAAAAATTGATTCATAAACAGAAATATTAAAGGTAGTGATTAATTGTAGGAAGTCGATTAATGTTGTTATGAGAAAGTATGAGTATACAAGATATTATTATAAATAAAGGGGCTTGATGGCTGAGTGGCTAACACTCTGGCGCTCGGTGCCACAGTTTTCTGGTTCGAGTACCACCAATGTCATGGATGTTTGTAGTGGCTCGGAATCCATTTTAAACCTTAGGTTCTAATCTAATATGATCATAGAGCCTTGGGTGCAGAACTAAAAACCCTACCCGTAAACAGAAAAACATCTCCTGTTTAGAAATCTGCCAGTAGGCATATGGACTTGGCACACCATGGGGCTGTTACGCCAATGGAAAAAGAAAGAGAAGAATATAAATAAATCTTTTAGTTGTAGATCGGGAAATCAGGAAGACGTATGTGAAATAAAGGTTTCAACATGTTACGTTTCATGCTGAGAGAACACACACACGATTAAGAGTTACGCTGCTGAGAAATCTCGATACAACCAAATTTTCTAGCACGATCACGCATACGCACTGTTGATAACTGCTTTTGGCAACACTACCACTTAAACGGGGTTTCAAACAAGTATTAAAATTTGAAAACGTAGAACGACAGCCAATCGAGGACATGTTCTTTTGTCCGTCTAGGCTTCCAATTGGCTAGCATTTTACGACGCGAGATTTTAATACATGGTGGAAACCTTCCTTAAGAGCTGAATTTTCTGTCAAAAGGTGAATTTTGAGCAAGAATTTTGTAGTGATAAATCTACCTTCATATATTGAAACTTCACAATGATAAATGCTTTACAGAACATAACCTGCCTGACATAAATAAAAAGAAAATTAAAAAGTCAACATCATCAGCGTACAAAAATTGAATTATTGCGAAAAACTGTTTTGAAATGAAACATTTACCTTGACAATTGATGTTTGATACTTCTTTCGGTACAAACCAATGCATTTTGAATATCTTAAACCCTAACAACCTGTCAAATATAAAAAAAAAAATAATTGAAAGTCAAGAATCAAATTCAGGTTGAGACGTATTTCAATTTAAAATTATTTCTCCTGTTATTACCATTATTCTTACCCTCTATGGAATTAATTTCAAGGATGTATGATTTATTGTTTCACTACTACACATTTTGCAAAATTAATTCAGTTAAAATATCGCCTATAACAATAAAATTGCGTGAAATATTATATCTGGGAGATTTCTGCAAGATTAATCGATGCTGAGGAGTTTTCAGTAAAAAAAAAAAAAAAAAAGATAAAATGATTTAAGCCGTTCCATTAATAACTATCAAGTAACGCACAAAAATGTTTCCAAAAATAAAAAAAAACTTCCTTTAAGGATCACTAAAAGAACTCCAGAAAAATTTTCTCGACAAAAAAAATAGGATTCTTTACTTTTTTGTTCGGGATACTGACCAAAGTCCTTCACCCACTAACTAGGGTCACAACGGTTTGTCGTGCTCGTTACCAATTTAATCGCCAAAAGTCCATTAAATGATGAAATTCCAAATGATAAGTAACTTCTAGAGGAGATGTCACAAAGGGGACATTTATTCTTCTGTCATTTTGTCTTTCCTTTTGCTCCTGGGATGTCTTTTTCCTGCGGATGTGTCTTTAGATCGATCAGAAAGAAGATGTATCAAGAAACTACCACAAAAACTTTCTTTTTTGACAATAGTTACTACCATTAGTTACGAGAACTATTAGTGAATGCATCACTAATTTCGAAATACTTATGATGGCAGTATTACTGGCATCGTCAAAATGATGTTAAAGAACTATTATATATATTTATGAATTAGATGAAATATTTTTTACAAAATAATTATGGATGATGAAATCGTAATAGATGTAGATATACTACAGTGTCCAAAAAGGTAGACCAATTTTCAATTTAAAATTCCCGGGACTTAAGAAATTTCAATTTTTTTAGGTTGCTGATACTGTCCTAGACATCTGTGTGAAATTTGTCGTCAAAATATTCATTAGTGTTTGATTAGTGCTAGGCTTTGTGAGATGGTAAAACTGATTCCGGCGATTTTGAAATGTCTGAATTAATTGAGCAAAGAACTTGCATTCAATTCTGTTTGAGGAAACGTATAGAATGTTACAGAAGGCATTTGGTGAGCATTCCTATATAAGAAAGAAATGTTTAGAAGTGGTATAAACAATTCAAAGAAGGCAGAGAACGCGTTGAAGACGAAGAGCCGTCCGGTCGACCATCAACCTCAAACGACGAATCTCACGACCAAAAAATTAAAGATTTGGTGCTTGCAAACCGTCGATTTACGATTAGAGACCTTGCTGCTGATGTTGGAATTTCAAAAGCATCGGGCAATTCCATTTTGGGTCTCAAACACGTCAAATCTCGATTGGTACCGAAAACACTGAATGCGCCATCTCACACTGCATTGATTCTTCGTGACTTTTCCGCCAAAAATGAAACTCATATTCGTTCCGCAACCACCGCCTTCACACTGTGCGACTTCTGGCTATTCCCTAAACTCAAAAGACCACTCCGGGGACACCGTTTTGAGTCGATTGAAGATATTCAACACGAATCGGCGCGCGCTTTGAAGGCCATCCCTGCCGATGCCTTTTTAGCATGCATTGAGGATTGGAAAAAGTTGGCATAAGTGCATTGTATCCGGAGGAGATTATTTTGAAGGCGATGAAATAAATTTGGAAGAATAAATAAAGAGTTAAAAAAATGGTCTTATTTTTTGGTCACAGTAGTATTTATTCTAAGTCACAGTAGAATGAACTTTTGAGCAACAAAATTAATGTGTACTTAAGATGACAGTATTGCTTACTTACTAGTATCGTTAAAATGATGTTAAAGAGCTATAAATGTGTATACGTTTATAAATTAAATGAATTATTTTTAAAAAATAATTATAGATGATGAAATCGTAATGGATGTGGATATATTTATTCTAATTCACAATTTAAAGAATTTTTGAGCATCAAAATTTATGTGAAACAGTATAAAATATATTCAGTTTTCACAAAACTGATCATAAATATGCCTCCAATTTCAAAATATTTATTTAGGTGTTACGTTTGGCAACATTGCCTCGGATGTATCTTTAGATCTATCAGAAAGAAGATGTATAAAAAACTACCACAAAAACTTTCTTTTTGACAATAGTTACTACTATTAGTTACAAGAACTAATAGTAAATGCATCACTAATTTTTGAAATACTTATGATGGCAGTATTGCTGGCATCGTTAAAATGATGATGTGCTATTAATGTATATATTTTTGAATTAGATGAAATATTTTTTTAAAATAATCATAGATGATGAAATCGTAATGGATGCGGATTTATTTATTCTAATTCTCAGTTGAAAGAATTTTTGAGCAACAAAATTTATGTGAAGCAGTATAAAAATGTACTCATAGTACTGATAGTAAATACACCTCAATTTCAAAATACTTATTTAGATGTTATGTTTGGCAACATTGCATTTCGGAAATGTTGCCAAAGAGAAATTATGTGTATATTTTAGAATCAGACGAATAAGTTTTAGAAGATAATGGATTTTGAAATAGTTTTCAATGTTCTCTAAGTTTATTTAAATAATTTTTGAACAAAATTTGAGAAAATTTTCATATTTCAGTAATACATTAATTTGTTTACTGAAAATGGAAGTTATCAAAAAGATGTTTTTCAGATTCGAAAAAAAATATGAATATTCCATTACTATGTGCGCACAAAATAAAGGATTTTGTTAGAGAAAATATTTGTTCAATCTCTTTTGAAATTTCTAAATAAATCATAATTTCTGGAAACTTGATGTATAGCAAAATGCGGGGTTGTTGAAAATACGTAAGAAAATTTAAAGCATTTTTGCATTGCCCATTATATTTATAAAAATCGATTGACAAATTAATTATAAAAGTTTTTGAAATGTTGCTGTTTAAAATAAACAACTACGTTCAGAACAGGAATTTCGTAGCGGAAAATTGAAAATGATTTTATTATTTTATTATAAATATGGGACCTTTAGCTTTCAAAACAGTTTTGAGTTCGTTTCTAAAGTGTCGAAATTGATGTTTATTCATCTATTAGGATACTGAATTCATGCATTAAAAACTTTAAATTGAATTTCTGAAAAACTGAATTTTTTTTTTTCTACACCAACATAAGTGTTATAATAATTTTCAATCTGGCAGATTTTAATTATATGTTTATGATGTAATGTATACATTAAACTAAAAAGTTTTTAATATGAGAGGAATTGTTGGCATTTTGTTCACTTTTTTTGTTTTATTTTTCTTCGAAATGACTCGATTGGCTGAAATTCAGCTAAACTTCAGAATAGTAACATTCTTTTAACTCAATGCATGCATAATAGATTCAAGTGTGCATTTATGCCAGTAAATGTGATATTGTTTATTTAGACTTTTAGTTAGGAGCGTTTATGTAAAATAAATAATACTTTTTTTTTTTTTTTTTTTTTGTAAATTTTTTGCAAGTTTTAATTTAAGTTTATAAAGATGTCCCTAAATTTACGCAATTAATAAATTTTTAAAAAATTCTGTCTGATAAATATTCAGTTTGCAAAAAAAAAAAAGTATATCACCAATCATGATTCAATTAAGAGGGTCAAGTAAAGCCCCTTGGCGGTATAATAATTATTGAAATATCAACCAATTTTAATGTATTTTGCGTAATTGCACTATACTATATCCAATGAACATACGCCATGGACACATTATACTACATACAATGCAAAACCAAAAAAAAATTACAAAAAGTATAATGTGGCATGGTGTTTTTATACCTTGAACCTCTAATTTTCTGAAATTTTACAATTATTGTAAATTATTCTGCTTTCAAACCGATTTCTTTTCGATGTTTCTTTAAAAAACAAACATTCCATACAATTACTGGTTCCATACAAACTGAAATTACTATAATTGTACTGAATTGATGATTTTTTTTTTTTATTGTTTCACATCTATAAAAAACACTCTACTTACCAGCCCTAAAGCATTAAAAATAGCAAATATTGCACCAGGCGATGGTATATAAGTTATGCTTTTTTTGGTGAATAACCCTTAGTCATCTATTAAAAAATGATTGTTACATATCTTGTATAGTATCCCCAGTTATCATCTGCAGTTGCATATATTGTATATTATTTCCTTGTTATCTCCAATTTTGTCCATTATTAATATTATCCTGATCTTCTTGCTATCTCCAGTAAGGTCCACAATCCTAAGGTTCGGTTCTATACCAGAAAGAAATATTAGTTAAAAAATACAATATTATCTAAGGAAATAAATATGTATGGAAATGAACTATATATGAGTAGTTACAATTTTCGCAATATCTTTCATAATTATTGGAAAATTCATCCTAATTCTACACTACGATAAAAAAAAAAAAAAAAATTATTATGTATATAAACTAGGCTAAAGTTGTCCATTTTATTTTATGCTGCAAGGTTAAAACAATATGTTGACATAAATTTTTAATAAAAAAATGCACCCATTTCCAATTTTTAATAACAAGTTTATGTACATATATTTAAATTTTCACGTTTATCAATGTTTTATAACAATAATTAATAATAGCATTAAAAAGAATTACATACGACTTTATTTCAAAATTTTGGCATGGACATGGTTGCTTATAGACCCATGTGTTTAGTTACAACATTTTTTTTCGCTTTCTTTATTGATATTGAGAAAATAAAGTAGATTCCATTTCAAAAAGTTATGTAGCAAATGTAAAAATACAATAAAAGATTGACAAAAATGGTGTTTTAATCTAAAATAATTTAGCAAAAGATTTATCATAAAACGAAAGTAGATAACAAGAATTAATATAGGCAGATATAGCGTAAGTTAAATTAAAATATTATGGATTACATTTATGTACGAGTACCATCAATGCAGATAGATGAATTTAATCCAGAACATCTCGAATTACGAAATTATGAATACTGAAAACGAATATTATCTAAAAGCGTCCAAATAATTGAAGCATAAATTTCCAACTTCTGAATCTATTAAAAGTATTTCTAAGAACTTAAATGATTAACAGCGCTATCATTCCATAATAATTAGCCTCAGAAGTTCTGCGAGAAGGTACAAAAGATAAACTGAGTGCAGCCAACCTCCAAATAGAAATTTAAAATTTAAAACGTAAATGCCGTTGCCTTCCAACAGATTAGGGCCTCTTGTCGCACTTGAGCGTCAACTAAGTCCCCTGACCATTAGATGTGCCCTTCTGTAAATTGGCAACACCAACTCTTCGAATTACACCTCAATCAAGGTGTCAGTGCCAGGGATTTGGTATCAGATGCTATACGAGGAGGAAATCAGTGCTACGAATCGGAAATATTAGAATTATTGCTCGTATAGCGGGCCTTTGTACAGAATCGGTAACGATTTGGGAAAATCCACGGCATGGCGCTCTTCAATGTCTCTGGAGATTCGTGCCACATCTGAACTAAAGTTTGTAAGAGCTTAAAGTCTGTAAGAATGATTTATTTTTGGGCAACAATAAATTCTGGCATTGTTGAAACTTACCTGGTGCCCTTTCTAAAGAAACTGTTATGCATTTTCGAGGTTTCGTAAGAGATTGATGAATTATTGTTGACAGAGAAGTTTGAATGTCAAAGTGTTAGATTTCGGTAATGTTAAATTCTGCGATTAACTTAACTTTCAGTGTAATATTCCATTGAATAATTTTCGAAGAACGTTAGAATTGTTTAATTTAAGGAATATGGTGGAATTATTCAAAATTTCGTAAATTATTTTGAGAAGGTTTAACCTCTTCAGTGACGGGTTTTTTTTTTTTTACAGTGAGAGAAAAATAACTTACTTTTTTGATTTTTTTTTTATTACGGTTTATTCGTTTTATATGGATAAGAATTTATTTTAAAAAATGGAGAAGACAATAAAAAATGCAGAAAAATCCATAACGTCCACATTTGTGGAAGCATATTCTGAGTGTTGTTGTTGTGACTAATCCTCAGTGTCCTGCAGTGCGGAATGGACACTTAATGAGTAGTCTACTTATGGATGTAGGGAAAGGGGGACAGCTTCTGCTGGGATGGAGCACCCGTAGGTAGAAGTCTGGCTTAGCTCCGAGTCGCTGAAGAAAGTGGGTAGGGCCTTCCGGGAGGATTTTTAAGGGGGAACTAGCCGGAGAAAAGCCGAAAAATTCCCACCAGGTAGTCTGACTAACGAGGTAAGTTGCTGAATATCACAAATCCCATCGAGTCTCCGCGCTTTTGAAACAGTGTTTACAACAAAGACGCCAGTGGATTGAACCTCAGCCCTAATGCTCACAAGCAGCACGCGTTGCCGAATTTGAATTTCTAATGTTTTATAAATTCAAATGCTATTTACAACTGTAAAATGCAACTAGAAACTTTCATAAATGAAGAAATAAAAAATGTTTAATTTAAATGCTGTTTTTCTTTTTCATAAAAATTTTCTTTATGTTGTCAAATGTTTCGTAAACTATTTTTTTTAGTTAGTTTATCGTTTTCGTGATAAATAATCAGTGATAAAATTATTATTAAAATTAACTATTAAGGAATTCTATTATATGTTTAATTCATCGTATTGAAATCTTGTAATCCAATGACATAATGATAGGTACATGAAATTGAATTGTTCATAAAATTGATTTCCTTTATAACATCAATTTAATTTTATATTTTGAAGATTTTTCAAATCAGATGCAAATTAAAACTGTCATATTAATATAAAAAAGTACTCAACCAAAAAAAAAAAAGTACTGGCAAAAAACATCTGCGACCTAATTTAAATTAATACTAAAACAAGAATTTATTTCGAACTAGTTTTATTTTTATGACTCGTAATATATATTTGTATGATGATTTATTATGTACAATAGAGTATCATTTATTTTATAACTTTCATAAAGCGTTTTGAAATTGCTTGTAGTCAATACAATGTTTAAATTTTCCGCTACGTTTTTTAAATATTTTTTAAAAAAAAAAAAAAGTTAATGAGATTTTATTTTTATCATACAGATTAATCATTGCTTTGAATGTCTCTCATAAAACGTTCGAATCCTGTATCGAATTTTTAATGAATTCATCTTTTCCCGCTCTGCATTCAAATGAGAACAAATGTAAATTTCGACTGCAACTCCAGCTTTATTTTATGATATTAAAGTCTTAAATATTGAAAGGAAAAATATTTTTCTTTTTGAATTATTTGAAGTGAATTTTCGTCATCGGAAATATATTTTTTTTATATTTATATGTCTCCATTAAGTAGACTTTTGAAATATAGCAGTTATTGTTGAAGAATTATTGCACTAAAAATTCCATTTCAAAGATTAATTACTTTTAAAGTATTCTTTTTCAACTGGGAATCAAACTAATAAAAAAAATTGAACATAACTTTGTAATTTTATTTAGATTAAAGAAAGCTCTTCATTCGAACATGTCTTGATAAATAATTGGAATTAAAGTTTTATTTTAAATAAATTGGAATTCAATATACGACATATTCCTACGATATGTTATTTTTCATTAGTTTTAAGTTCTTTTTAACAAATTTTGTTGATTAATTTTTAAATTAAACACAATTATTATTTTTTTAAATTGTCAAAAACTGTATTTAACTTAAGTTTTAATTAGTTACTCAAATTATAGTTTTTAAAAATGTGTTTTAAATTTTATTTTTTTTTTTGCGTCAAAAGTTTTAATGTTGTTTATTTCTTTTCATTTTAAATTATTCACTGGAAAATTAAATTATGATTTAGATTTGTTCTAAAAATGCACAGCTTTTTAATAAAAATTATTCTTTTAATTCATAATATTTAGTTTTGAATGAACTTTAAATTTGTGAAATCTCATAATCTATAAAAGAAACGTTTTTTTTAAATTAACAGTCATATTTTTAAGGACAATTTTATCATACAGGATTTTCATCTCATTAATATAAGAGAAATAATTTTATTTATCAAATAATTTACTATTATATTCGATATTTACATATAAATATAAATTTTATTCATTTGCAAAATTACTTGTATATTAAACAAACATGTATTTGCATTTTTAGTAGATGTCTAACTTTTCTATTTATGGTTACAAATGTTATTGGAAGTTATTTAAACGTTTTAATTAAAAAGGATTATGATGTAAATCTTTTAATTGGCTTCTTTATACGTTTTATTCAATATCTAATGAGTGTGTTATTTTCAATATAATTAATTACAGTTTTAATAGAATAAATTTTAAATGACAGCATTATAATTTATTCGAATTTTTAAATTTTCATTGTACCAGTTATATTAATATAATTAAAAATCATTACTGAATAAATTTCATGAATAATACAAAATACTTGTGAGATTTATTTCAATCTTTAAATTAATGTAAAAAGATATATCTTTTTTATTCATAATCAATTAAATAATTTAATTTTAAAAATTCCGATAAATTGCTAAGTAAATTTTCCTTTTACCCAATTACTAGTTGGAAATAAATAATGTAATTAATTTAAAACCTTGAATTATTGATGTTATTCTAATTTCAACTGAATACATATTTTTCAGTTTTTGCATTTGATTTTTTTAGCCTAAACTATCTATCTTTATAATAATGAAAATATAATTTCAGTAAAAAAAAATATGAAGAAAGAAAAAGAAAAATATGGTATTTTCAGCAATTATTTCTTATTTTCTTTTTAAAAAATTTAAACTTCGAAGAACATTAATTTCTTCAGCATAAAGAAATAATTTCTTTTTTTTTCCTCGTTATTTGGCATTTATTTTTCATTATATAGGTTTTGACTTCTTGGCAAATTGCCATATCATTATCTCCCCTAAAATAAAAATTATTAAAATTTTTTATATGTCCTTAATTATTTTGATCATTATACTCAATTAGACAGCTTTTTAATTCACCATAAACCTTTTTGTACAAGTTCACTTATGTAAAAAGATAATTTGATTAGTTTATCTATTTATTTTACTGGATGTATCACGGCTTGATATACTTACTTTAATTGCAGATTTTGGTATTTTCATTTTAAAAATCGCAAATTAGATATAAATATATATCCATTTTCTAATTTTTTATTTTTATTTTTCAAACAATTGTCTTGAAAAATGAAATCAGCAATTAAAAATAATTTTTAAATCAGTTTTCTAATTAACCATCTTTTTTTTTTTTTTTTTGTTCTGTTAGATATAAATAAAATATTTATAAAAGACAAAATATTTTGCAGAAATAAGTGATGATTTTTAATTAATTATGCATTATTATTATTTAATTCTTTTTATAAGCAAAAATATAGATAAAACTAACGAAATATTTTCAAACTAAATTTCTTTGTGATCAAAAATAAATAACTTTGTCGTCTGAATGTTCATCGTCTGTCAGCATAAGCCGAATGATTTATGCGAATTGTTCTTTTCAAAGTCATTAAAATAAGTTCTATAGAATTAAATGCAATCGAAATTTCTCAATCATGTTGACTACAAATATCGTTTCATTTTAAAAAATTGAGTAATAAATATGCGAACACGTAAATAGTCATTGATTGTTTTTATTTATTTATTTATTTTTCAAAAGGATATTTAGTTTTCAAACAATTGTCTTGAAAAATGAAATCAGCAATTAAAAAATAATTTTTTAAATCAGTTTTCTAATTAACCATCTTTTTTTTTTTTGTTCTGTTAGATATAAATAAAATATTTATAAAAGACAAAATATTTTGCAGAAATAAGTGATGATTTTAATTAATTATGCGTTATTATTATTTAATTCTTTTTATAAGCAAAAATATAGATAAAACTAACGAAATATTTTCAAAATAAATTTCTTTGTGATCAAAAATAAATAACTTTGTCGTCTGAATGTTCATCGTCTGTCAGCATAAGCCGAATGATTTATGCGAATTGTTCTTTTCAAAGTCATTAAAATAAGTTCTATAGAATTAAATGCAATTGAAATTTCTCAATCATGTTGACTACAAATATCGTTTCATTTTAAAATTGAGTAATAAATATACGAACACGTAAATAGTCATTGATTGTTTTATTTATTTATTTATTTTCAAAAGGATATTTAGTTTTCAAACAATTGTCTTGAAAAAATGAAATCAGCAATTAAAAAATAATTCTTAAATCAGTTTTATAATTATCCGTCCTTTTTTATAATTTATTCTGTCGGATAAAAACAAAAAATAAAATATTTATAAAAGACAAAATATTTTGCAGAAATAATTGATGATGTTTAATTAATTATCAATTATTATTATTTAATTTTTATGAGTATCAATATAGATAGAATATATGAAATATTTACAAAATAAATTTCTTGTATGTCAAAAATAAATAATTTTTTAGTCTAAATATTTTATCGTTTGTCAAAATAAACCAAACGATTAATGTGAATTATTCTTTTCGAAGTTGTTACTCATAAATAAGTTCTATTCAATTAAATGCAATCGAAGTTTCTCAATCATGTTGACTATAAATATCGTTTCATTTTAAAATTGAGTAATAAATATACGAACACGTAAATAGTCGTTGATTGTTTTATTTATTTATTTTTAAAACTATTCTTTTTCAAACAATTGTGTTGAAAAATGAAATCAGCAATTAAAAAATAAATTTTAAATCAGTTTTCTTATTAACCATCTCTTTTTTTTATTCTGTTCTGTTATAAATCTAACATAAAATATTTATAAAAGACAGAATATTTTACAGAAGTAAGTGATGATTTATAATTTATTATGATTTATTATTATTTAACTTTCTGTATAAGCATAAATTTAGGTAGAACATACGAAATATTTTCAAAATAAATTTCTTGAAGGTCAAAATAAATAATTTGTTAGTCAAAATATTTTATCGTCTGCCAACATAAACCAAACGATTCATGTGAATTGTTCTTTTCGAAGTTATTACTCATAAAATAAGTTCTATAGAATTAAATGTAATCGATATTTCTCAATCATGATGACTCTACAAATATCGTTTCATTTTAAAATTGAGTAATAAATATACGAACACGTAAATAGTCGTTGATCGTTTTATTCATTTATTTTTCAAAAAACTGATTCATTCATCATTCTCACAATGGAACAAAAAATTGATTGCAAATTTTAATTGGTATCTTACACTGAAACAAAGAAGTTGTTATTGTTCTCATAAAAAACAAGTAAAGAGTAAACGCCCCCGGTGTGTAATAGTATATCCATACCATCTTGCCGCAACACCCACCATTCGAGGCCGAATCGTGACCAATAAGACCTCGACTACTTCTTTGTGGTCTCTTTTTATTGATGGCCCAGCATACCCTCCGAGATATTCGATACTTTGATTAATAGACGATGCCTCATTATGAAACCTGGGTTTCGAGCCAGGGATGGTTCTGGAATATTAAAGATATTTCTCAGACGTTTTATGTCAGATAATATTTTATGTGTGTCATATTAGTTAGCAGGTTAGTTTAACTTAACGTGCATTGGGCAATCTACATAGTTTTATACTCATTTTTAATGCAACACATAAAATTTAATGTAGCACTTAATATAGCAATAGATTAATATTTCGTTAATGATTTAGATCGTTCCCCTATGAGTTTAATGCAAAATACTATTGATACCTATACACATGTTTTAAAAAATGTTAACAAATGTCAAAAAGAAAATCGAAAAACATTTAAAATTATTAAAAAATATATTGATGATAATTCTTGCGAATATGCATGTAAATAAATAGCATCATCATCAGTAGCATGACAGCCCAGGGTGAGCCAAGTCTTTCCTTTGAAGAGATTTCCATGCATTCCTCTGTGGCCATGGTCATCCAATTCTTAACCCCCGGTTCAGCAAAATCCTTCTCAATTGCATCTATTCATTGCAACTTGGGTCGTCCTCTTCCTCTCTGTCCCTGTGGCTTTGCCAAAACGAGCCCTTTTACAGGATTTAAATCATTCATTCTAAATACGGGAAGCCCAGTTTAATCTATTGATCTTAATAAATTTTATAATATCTAGGACTTTATAGCATTTATAAATTTCTTTTTTGTACCGTCTTCTCCAACAATCACTTTCCCCAACACCTCCAAGAAAAGCCCTCAAAATCTTCCGCTCAAATATACGCAAATAGGCCTCATCCGATCTTGCCCAAAGTCCAAGTTTCAGAGCCATAGACCAAAACGGGTCTAATAAGGATTTTTATATAACAAGAATTTAATTTTCCTGCTTATGAACTGTGATTTAAACAGATTCCTTAACCCAAAAAAAAAACCTTATTGGCAGACACAATTCTGTTTTTTAAGATAGGATCAGAAATAAATTGTCATAATAATGAGTATTTAAAATTAAGTACAGATTCAAAAGTGTAAATGCCTAAGGTAATAGTGGGTGTATCCTGACAAATATTTCTTGAGGAAAGGTAAATAGATGTATTAAATAATAAATTATTATAAAATATATTTATTATAATTATTAAATAATTTAATATAATCAAATTTATACCTTGTCCCATGAATTTGTTGATACATTTTATTTAATATTAACCATTTTCCTGTTATTACCCATAAAATGTATGGATATTGTTTTGAGTAGAGGAGGTTTTAGTGTTCTTGACCACTTCCAATTTTGCTTAAATTTCTTCTACGAATTTTTTTTTCTTCGTGAAATTTTTTTTTTTTTTATTTCTTTTATGAGATATTTTATGCATAATATTTATTTACAAAATAATTGAGTAGTTGTTAAATAATTTATTAAAAAAATTAATTCAGAAGAAAAATTAATATTATATAAAATTGTGCTAAAAGATCGTCCAATGAAAGCGAAGAAAATATTCAAAATAAAAATAAGTTTTTTCAACAAAAAAAAATCATTTGGAATTTTATAGTTTTTATTTATTTATTAGAGATTTCTGTTATGCTTTTGTTGTTATATTAAATTTTAAATTGACTGGGTAACTTGTATATCGTCCAGTTCGATTAAAATTTTTTTTTACTTCCAGAATTTTTCAGGTGATTTTTTTAATTTTATTTATATATTTATTTTATTTATTTATTATTTTTTTTGTAAAGCATCAGACATTTTCAAGACACCATACCTCTAAATTTTACATAATTTTATGGTATTTTATATGCGTTATAAAAGGGCATATGAAAATTTAAATTACCATAAAAAAAAATTCAAATTTTCTTAACACGCTTCTTAAAACACCATCATTAAATACTTTATCACAATTTATTATTTAGTTAGTTTGTCTAATAATCAATTATTCAGTAGTTAGATCTCGCTTGGAAAATATTACCGCCATTATTATAAAAAAAATAAAATTTAAGGAAAAAAATAAAACATTTGACCACGTTTTTCCCATTTTTTTCACCTTTCCACCGACCATAAAATGAACATGCAACCACAGTAAAGCATCCAGCAATTTCATATTTTTTTTCTTTTTGGGATGGTAAATTCTTCTAGCTCATCTAAATTATAATGAGAAATATTCATTCGGAATTATAACTTCATCCCCCTTTCTCTGTAAGGCTAATATCCCCCATTTACGATTTTCAAAAGAAAAAGAGAAAACGAGATATAATAACGCCCTCATAATTTTTATCCTAAAACTCATTCCTTTTTTATTATTAGTTTTTGTTTTCCGTTTTTTTTTCCCTTTTATTCCCTACTTTTTTCCCCTTTTAAATTTATTTCGTGTTATCGCCTCGGATTTTTAGTTCAGATATAAACAGTCCACTAACAAGGCAAAAGTTTCTTGTAAGGATTTGGTACCTTCTTAAATGGAAAAAAAAAGGAAGGTAAAAATCTTATAACGAGATTTCTTTTTTTTTTTTTTATTTTTATTTACAATAATCACTGAATCTGATTGCGACGAATCCTCATTAGCAAATTTTTCCCTTTTTTTTTTTTTTGTCCCTTTTTAATTTGTTGTGAAGAATTTTAAATTGTTGTACTTAGTTCCAGATCATAGGTTTTCTTATAGTTTCTTTTTTTTTTTTTAATTTTAAATTGGTATATTTGGATTAATCCGTTTCATTTATTATTCGATATTCCTGTAGAAACATAAAATAAGACAGTTTAATGAAGTAATTTTAATTAAAATTATTGTTGGTACACTTAAGTACAAAAAAAAAAAAAAAAAGAAAAGGATTTATTTTTGTGTGTCGATAAATTATGTTGCTAATAGGATTTTTTTATATTTCTGTTGCATAATTATTGAAATTTTGTTTTATTATTTTTATGCTTAATAATAAACATGAATGATTCATATTGATTATTATAATATAATTTCTAAACAAATCATTAAAGACCAATAGTTCTTCAATGAAAAATAATTTGTGAAAATGGATAAATGGATTACTTGTTATTGTTTCTAATTACACATACGCAGCACAAAGCAAATTATATTGTGAAACTTTCTTTATTTGATTTTTCTTTTGATATTATTTTATTCGAAATTTTGATTATTAAAGATGAAATATTTTTTTATAATTAAATTCAAAAACAAGATCGATGTTTGAACGCGGCCTTATGACAAATTGGCTAGCACTCTAGCCTGGTACCACAGGCTTCAGGTTCGAATCCTGGCTGTGTCATAGGTGTTTGTTAGTGGTTCGGAATCTACGTTAAACTGTAGGTCCCGGATCTAATTAGCCTAAATTGTGTAAATGACCGTACAAGTTACAAACCAAATTAAATCTGTATTTGTACACTGTCAACAGTCCGAAATTACTTTTCTCCTATGTCTTTTGGCGTATTAAGACGTGATATTTTAGTATTCGATGGGAATCTGCCTTAAATGTTACCACAAAAAATTGTGCATTTATTAATGGATTTATGAAAAATTGTAATAAAAACTGATGGGAAAAAATATTTTTCTATATGATAAGTGAAATAAAAAATATTGATTGCATAATAGAACCGTTTTAAAAATAATATTTATTGATTAATATTCATTTGTAGAAAATATTGTGAAAAAAAAATCTCAATCAAATTTAAGTTTATAAAATTTCTTTTTTTTTTTATTTAAAATTCGTCTTTTATTCATCGTGCAAAACAATCATTTGAAGAACATTTAATTTAATGATTGCTATATAACTCTGTTTTATGGCAGAATTTTGGGTAACAATTATAGCGACAACAATTAGCAATTATTAATTGTGACATAACACAGATATTTTTCTATTTTGAAATCCATTTCAAAATCTATTTGCGAAATCCATCCAAACAATCCATTTGCCAATCCAACAATCCAAACAATCCAAGATATGCTCTGTTAGACAGAAGATTAATTCAGGGGAGAAAAATGTTGTTTATTTCGTTTGTTTTGCCTTTGTAAAACCTCGCATCAAAACAAAAACATTCAAAAAATTACAAATAAGGCAAAAAAAAAAAAAAAATATATTTAGTTCCATAATATTTTTTTAAAAACTGAAATGATGTAGTTTTTGTTTGAAACTAATTTTTTTTCCTAACTCCTAGGCTTCCGCCCTAAGTCATTAGCATGCAAAAGTTTAGTACAAAAAAAAAAAAACATTTGGAAGTTTTTGTAAATTATTTTTAAAAGTAGAGATTTTTTTTTTTTTAAACAGGAGTTTTTTCCTAATATTTTTTTGTTATTACGTGCGTTCGTATTAATTATCATCCTCGTTTTAGATATTCTGGATATTCTTATTCTAATAATGCTCTATAAGAAAATATTCAATAAACGAAGTAGTTTAAATTGCATAAAATTATTAATGACTTACAGTTGAATATATTTGTTTTTGAAGAATTCAATAATTCATTTCCTTTTTAAGAATATTGGGTATTAAAGTTGACAAAGAATTTTTAATGAAAGCTTCATTTTTTTTTCCGTGCATTATGTTATTTAGTTATATTTGTCTAAAATATGATCATGCACATTTATTTTTACAAAAATATTTTATATTACTTTGTACTTTTTGTACTTTATTAAAAATAAATTTCTTTATAGGTTATTTAAAAATGTAAACTTTTTTCTCTCTACATTCATCATGTTATTTTATTATAAATAAAACAGGTGGGAATTTGGCAAAACACAAACTCATGTTATTTATTGCGTTTTATATATACAAAAATAAAATACAAATATAAAAAAAAAATGTCACCAGGAATCATCATTTTAAAATTCTTTATTTTTATACAAGTTTTTAACTGTATTTTTATATGCTTTTAATTTTTTATAAAAGTAACAAATATCAATGCAATTAATCAAATTAGCTCCTATAATATACGCATCCTTGAGTTTAGATCTTATATTCTTCTTCAATGGCGCAACAGCCCCATGGTGGGCCAAGGCCGACTATCTACTGGAAGATTTCGAGGCAGGAGATATTTTCTTTTTTTGGGGTGGGGTTGTCAGCCCTACGTTCAATGCTCTGCATTCATTTTAGACCAATACTTACTGTTAAAAGTGGATTCAGAACCACCATAAACAATCATAACATCTAGCGCCAGAGCGCTAGTCCCTCGGTCATCTTTGTTGTTAATTTGGGTTTGATGGTGCAAACGAATTACACCCTTAGAGATTATCTTTTGTCGGAGAATAGGGGTTGTATTCCACTTACATATGATGACACAACTTTTATGTATAACTGCCGCATTTGCATCTTAGTGGAAAACCTGAAGTCTGACGTTGGCAGGAAGCCTGTCTGCCAATGTCAGGCTGCAGGTTTGATACACGATGTCACAATCGCCATTGAGTCTTCTCTTTTCTGAAGTCAGTGACTGCAGTGTATACCTTTAGCGGATTCGAACAACAATCTTTGCACAAGCTAGCTGTGCCTTTACCATTGGGCCTCGAATGAGGCCTTACAGATATTAATTGCACTTTTATTTTTAATCTTTGTATGTGTGTGTTCGTGTGTGAAAATAACACATTTCATTTTCTTCTTTCTTTGCTGTTATGTGCTTAAGGAGCTTTTTATAATCATTTCATGAGGGCCTTTTAGAATTTAAATGGCGTAATACTAAAAGCTTGTCTTATATTTTCTTTCTAGTTTCAAAAAAGTGCATCTAAAATATTAAAATATAATTTTAGATGTTTGATAATCATAAGTAGGCGCCACTGAGAAATATTTTTATTTTTAGCTGTCTACTTACATATCAGAAATAACTTGATTCCTTTTTAGCACAAACACATTTAATCCTAAGATTAACTCATGCAAAGGATTAAGTTGATTGCCAAAATAAAATTTCGCATAAAAGTAGACTTAAAAGCAACCAAAGCATTTGAAGATTCTCATATTTATTTGGATGTTTTTTTTCGTAAGCGTAACTATTGACAGCTGTCATTTCCAAATAGGATCAAATGCCAGATTATAACTTTAAATTCTTCTTTAGGATCTCATTTTCGGAAGCAGACTGTTTTATGCAACCAAATTAGTTGCGTCACTATCACGTGATATTTTCTTTAATCCTAAAAATATATATCTTAAGACAGTCGTGACGTCAATGAGTAACGTCATCATCAATGTAAGTCCATTTTGTTATCACAGTTACGTATCATAAGAAAGATTTAAGCAAAATTAATCTTTTATAAACAGTCTAGTAAATATGAGTATATATAATCAGCTTTTATTTCCAAAATTAGATCAGGTTAAGATATCTACTTACTAGAATAAAATATCTAGCTTTTAATCTTAGAAATAAAAACAACCTTATCTAGAAAAATTGCAATATCTGAAGATATAAATCTTCTTCTAAAATTTAACTACACAAGAGATGACTTGACTTAACTAGCTGCTTTTGAGATGTATGCTCACTGCTGTTGCTTTATCTCAATTTACCCAAATGCTGTTAAAATACTAGAGATAAAAGAATTTGGCAACAGTGAAAATTAAACTTTTATAAAGGAACTACTCTAAAACTCTAAATTCTTGATTTCATTGGCTATGACGGATTATAAATTCAATTTTAAAAAAGAAAAGAATCGTACTTTCCGGCAACCGAAAAAAAAAAATGGAAAAAAATGAAAATGAAAAAAAAAAAAAAAAAAAAAATGGATAAACCAGCAGGTCAAATGGGCCTTAATATTTTAGCGATTATTAGAACTTGAACTGGTACTTGAAATAAAAATAATAATCCCCAGAAAGATAAAGTGGTATATCCCATATCTTACTACAGGGTTACAAGACTTTTCGTAGAAATTGACTTGGCTTGACTGGGGGCTTTGAGATGTATGCTAGCTGACATCGCTTTATCTCAAGTAGAAATTGAAGTATCATTGCTGTCACGCAAGAGATAACTATTATTAATCTCTAACACAAATATACGATCATTTGCATATATATATGCTTTTCAGTAGTTGCCAAAATATATATCTGAAACTAGTATAACCATCAAAATTAGGAATATAGCTAGAGCTTCTCTATAAAGAAGCTGCAGTGCGACATTGATAAAAGCAATCTTAACACATTACATATTATTATTCTTTTTCATTGGCACAACAGTCCCATGATAAGGCAAGGCTGCCTGTCTACTGGCAGACTTCGAGACAGGACATGTTATCTATTTGCGGGGTAAGGTTGTCAGCCCTACGCCTAACTCTCTACTGTGATATTAGACATGTACTTACGGTTTAAAGAGGATTTCTAACCACTACAAACATTCATGGCACAGCTGGGACTCGAACACAGTGGCACCGATTTCCACAGCACTAGTCACTCGTCCATCAGGCCCAACATTGTATATATATTATATCATCATCAGTGGCGCAACAACCCCATGGTGGGCAAAGGGACTTTATGTCTGCTGACAGATTTCTAGACAGGAGATGTTTTCTTTTACGGGTTAGTGTCAGCCGTACGCCCAACGCTCTACAGTCATATTATACCAGGATATTTGATTTAGAGTGAATTCCGAACTTCAAAAACATCCATGACACCTCCAGGACTCGAGTCGAATCCTGTGGCAGCTGTGGCAGCCGCTGTGCCATCAAGCCCCGCCTGTGTATATTGTAGCGAAATAATTATAGGTTAAAACCATTTTTGAATTCGTAATACGATTTAGAAAACATAACCATTATGATAAGACATTGAGAAAAAAATTTTAAATAAAATACTGAAACAAATATTTTATAGTATTGTGCTATTATTATTAATTATTCGTAGTAGTAGTATTTCATAGTATATCTATTGTCTCATTTCGTTCATAATTATTCGAGAAATATGTTCTCATTGGCAACGGTTTAATTTTTATAACAATTATTTGTTAACCTTTTTTAATTTTTTTCCTACAAAAAGATTTTTAAACTTTTGTTCGAAATTAATTAATTAAATTTAGATTATACTATTCTCAAAATACTGTAAAAACCGATTTTAGTTTATTTAATTTTCAAATATACTGGAATGGATTACGTTAACTAAACATAATATAGCTCATAACTAAGTGAGGCATGATGGAATTACTGTCTCAAAATAAATATACTTTAATCACGAAATCAAATTACCTGATACGTAACACATTATCATAATAACTCCTAATAAAATAAACTCCCTTACACAAACATAAAAATCGAAATTTAAGCAATCCGAAGAAAAAAATAAACTTTCACGGGAAAATCAAACAGTTAAACTAGAATCTGAACCAATTTGCAATCGGAATATAAAAGAATGTTATATAAATTACCGAATTCCAAATGAAAGTACATAAAACAGACCATCGTACAAGATCTATCGAAGCATGAAGTTTACTGACAAAAAACTAGCAAAAATCGTATCGGACTGAACACTCAAAAATACGAAACAAAATTATTTACACAGTAAAAACAAACAGAAATGTCTGTATCCAGTTGTAACGTTTAACAAGATTCTCAATTGGAAAACTGTGCAAACCTCCAGTAAGGAGACAAAAAAAAAAAGTCCCAGACAACCTGTGTTAAAGGAGGAATCTTTTTTGCCATTTTTTTCTTTTTTATCTTTCCATGCCATTGAGGAAGCAAATCACGTATCATAGGCTGATAGTAGGGGCCAGAAGTATTTACTTTTACGAGGGCAGTCGCACCCCTTGGATTAAATCCCCTCCCCCAGAGTCATGCACGACTAGAAGATAAACCTTGGTTATGTGCTCCGACTTAAGCGACCATCGTTCACTAGTCCAGAAATAGAACGTGCTCTCCAGCATAAAAACGCCAACCTAACTGCCAGGATGGTCTTCGACAGGAATCATTTTGAATGAAATGTTTCGTTTCGGTACTGTACTGTAGTACTTCGTTCTCGAATATGCTTTTCGCCTCACGACCACAAAAATATCCTAGAGTTTTGGGCAGCCAAGGTGCATGCAAATGATACTATAATGTTGGTATTTAGGGTCAGTGGTATCTATCTGTATATTTAGATCTTGTGTACTTTTCTACGATGTCGTTTGGTTGGCTAAAATACTTTTTCTATGTGAGGATTAGTCGTTTTGATCGCGAAAAAGCAGATATCTAATTCGATATGATTGGGAAAACCTAAATATTACGATGGCCTCCAAGAGAAATTATTTTTAATAAAATAATTTTCATTTTCTTTAAATATATGATTGTTAATATAATTCGTGTTGTTATTCTGTGTATTTATCTCATTTCGTTTATAATTATTCGAAAAATATATTTTTGAGTGGCAATACTGTAATGTTTGGAAACAAAAAGTCCTTTGTAAACTTTTTTTTATTATTATTATTTCTTTTTATCTTGTGTAATAAAGTTTTATTATTATGATTGCATTCAAAATTCCTTAATTCTGCCTAAATCTATTCAACAATCTTCATTAATTTTGTAATCTGAGCAGTAGAAAACCTCCATGTGGAACCCAATGGCTTATGGGCCGAAGGTATAGACATGAGAATTTTAGGTTCGGTCTCCCTTTTTGTGAAAAGAATCAAATGCATCATGAAAGAATAATTACAGTTACCTCGAAAAAAAGGTTGGCGTTCTTGTGAGCACCACAATTTGAATCGAACATGCCCAGGGCAGCAACTGAGAGGTAGGTCCCTATACCTTGAAACCGCAGGAGGGTCTTTATGGTATGCAAATTTTTGCTGTCACCTTCATTGTAAACAAGAGAATTATAGATTCGGTCTTCTATATTGTTGAAGGTGTCAAACTCTTCATGAAAGAACGATTGCCATTTTCTCAAAAGAGGTTCTTGTGAGCGCCACAATTCGAATCGAACATGCCCAGGGCAGCAACTGATGGGTAGGTCCCTCCACTTTGAAACCGAAGAAATAAATTTATGATATACAAATTCGTTGTAGCCACCTTCCATGTAGACAAGAGAATCGTAAATTCGGTTTTCTTTGTTGTCGAAAGTGTCCCCCTCATCACGAAAAACCGATTGCTATTTTCTCTAAAGAGGTTCTTCTGAGTACTACAATTTAATCGAACATGCCCATGGCATCAACTGACGGGAGTTCCCTTCACCTTGAAATCGAAAGAAGCACTTTATAGTATGCAAATTTATTGCAACCACTTTCGGTGTAGGCATGAGAATAATAGGCTCTGTCTCTTTTGTTGTTGAAGGTGTCAAACTCATCACGAAAGAATGATTGCCATTTTATCAAAAGAGGTTCTTGTGACTACCACATTTTGGTACGAAAATGTCCAGGATGGTATCTGAGAGGTAGGCATCTTCGTCCTGAAACCATGAGAAGAACTTTATGATCTGCAGATTTATCGTGATACCAAAGGTATAGACATCAGAATTTTAAGTTCGGTTTTACTTGATGGATTTTAACTTGAGTTGAAAATCTCAAGAACCTTGTTTGGTATCCACCAGACCACTCCAAACAGGTTTAATTCACTTTAATAAGGCAGACTTTTTATCCAAAAGCAAAGAAACTCTCAACTATAAAGAAGTCGATAAGCATTTATCTTACTATAAATATTTCCAATAAAAACTTGTGGACTTAATCTGAATTCTAACAAAGTAATAGTCTCTGAAAGTATTGATGGTATTTCTAATGAAAATATAAAGGATGAGTGAGTGTGGTTCTGGCAGATCCTTCCTAACTTTCCTCCTTCTTCAAGAATTCTTTGATGGTGGAGCCAAGCTAAATGTGGAGTGACACTCATACGATTACTGCCGATTCGTCTCCAAAGAGTTCACAGCGCAGAAGTAGTTGCGATGAGTTATTGCCTCTCGTCGTTTGGTAATTCTCCGTGGCGTTCAATGACTCTCAGTAGAATATCTCGTCTCCGGAACTTCTGTCGTCTTCGAATTGGAAGAAAGTAGTCCTTAGGAAATACTTGCTGTTAGTTATTCTGTTACTATGTTTTGAAAAATCAATAATACATTAATACTTTCAAAGGTTGCTAATTATTCTAAATGTATTGTATTTATTTGCAATGAGCATTGAAATTTTTTTGTAATTTTGTTAAAGGTGTAAAATTATTATTTAGAAAAAAAAGAAGAATAAAATGCCAGAATGTAATTAACATACAATATTTAATGCATATGAAGTAAAAACCTTAGAAATTGCAGTTTATTACTGTAAGTGGTAATTTTCACATGAAATAATTATTTTGTGTAAGTGCATCGAGAATTTTAAAGACTATTATTGAATGTAAAGGATAAGCTAACTAAGAAATATAATTTAGAAAAAGATAAATTTAAGCTTTCAAAGATTGAAAGCAAAATTCTAATAAGTGATATCACTATATTTAATAATTTAAATAATTCGATGCATTGTAATATGCCATATGTAATATTTTATAAAGATGATCAGAAGATTAAAGCAGTTGACAATTTTATTTTTAAGATTTTGTTTTTATAATTCTTGTTTCTCTAGTTACATATACAAATTATTATCTACTAAAGAAATTAAATTAAATTTTAAATTTTAAATTTAATAAAATTTAATTAAATTTCATTTTTTTTTTTATTTTCTTAATAATAAAGATAATATTATTGACAATAGTATATATATATATATATATGTATATACAGACAGCGGACTATTATAATCATCAAGTGTGTGTTTCTGAAGAATGAATTATTAAGAAAAATCTAAAAAATAGAAATATGTTAGAATCAAACAAACTGCTTTTTTCAGTATTGGCCACTTTGACCTAAATCATTCGCTAGACGTAGCAAATTCGGCATTACACTGGGAGGCTAGGTCGCTTCGGCTCGGCCTAGAATCACGCCAATTTGAAGAATTAAAGTCCGAAGTCGGGATTTTTATACACTCTATACATACTTTTTGACCTTTCATTGACAATTCTCGTTCGTTGATTAACAGTTCCCGTTCGTTTAAATAATTCTCATTCCATCGTACACAATTCTTGTTCTTTATTTACAATCTTTCGTTCAACGAATTTTTTTCATTCATTCATTCAAAATATACATTTTTCGTTCAGAAGCAATTTTTGTTTATTGACAATGTACATTATTTGTTCATTCGCAATTCTTATTCGTTCATTAAACTCATTCGTACATTGACTATTCTTATTGTTCATTGTCAGTTCTTATTCTCATTCCATCGTTGAAAATTCTTGTTCGTTTATTGACAATCACATAAAATTATAAATTGAATGAATGAAAATTTTTCATAATAATTTTCATGGTAATTTTTATTCGTTCATTGGAAATATACATTCGTAAATTGACAATTTACATTCATTTATTGATAATTCACATTAGTTGATTAACATTTCTCATTCCGACATTGATGATTACCATTCATTTATTAATATTCCTCAATCGTTCATTAAAAATTGTTATTCGTTCTTTGGCAATTTTCATCCATTCATTGCCAATATACATTTTTCTTTCAATCAAAATTCTCAGAAAAAGGATTGAGGACATATCATTAAATTCAAGGAAACTCGCATATAAAGTAAACACAATACTTCCATAAAGCAATCCATGAAAACATGTTTCTTTAAAAGTAATAATCACACTTTTGACTACTCAACTGATCAAATAACTTGACACACAGTGTAGATTTTAAATCACAAATGGCAGGAACTCCCGACTTATCAAGCAAATCTTTAACACTCACTTTCCAAAAAAAAAAAAAATCATCCTCACACGGAAAAATCGGGAATTTAATCTGCCATTCCAAAGAAAAATTTCTTCTAGCTCGTCGAGCAATAAATCTAGCCCATGCTCATTTCTTGACGCGTATTATTGCCGGCGTAATTGCCGCTTAGGAATTGGAGTAGTTATTGATCTCATTGCGTGTGTATATTTATTACAAGGTATGAATCTTAAATAATACAGGAAGCAGCCTTTCGATATCTTAAAAAACAGCAGGAAGCTGTAGCAATTTATCTTGTAAGCAGCATTCGTGAGTCCCAACCTCCCCCTTTCAAAACAAAGGGGTAGGAGGGAGCTATTTTTTTTTTTTTTTTCCGTTATACAGTTTATTTATTCAAAAACTAAATCTGCACCATTGAAATTCATAAGTAACTCCCTCGCTTCAAGTTATCTTTATGACTTTTATTGATCCGAAATATATATAAAATAGAAAATAGGGTGGAAAAAAAAAAAAAATAATAGGGGGTCTCATCCCCGTTTTATTAAAATCGATACAGTGTTGGTTTTAATCGTAATCCTCCACACTTTTTCTTGGAGGCAAAAATAAAGTGCTTTTGTGGAAAAAAATTTTTAATATATTTTTATTTATTTTTTTTTTTGTTCACGGGGATGGGGAAAGTATGGCTCCAAGAAATGTGATTGGATTTTTAATCGAGAAAATTTTCCTTTTTTTTTTTTCCCCCTCTCTCTTTTCGGACTTTTTGATAATTTTTTATAACTTACTTGAACAATTTCGTCCCTTTTGTAATAAAATATGGTTTGATTCTTACGCAATGTATTATGCATAATAATTAAATTGTTACTTTTGAGAATACGATTTAAAATTTGAAGTAAAAAAGAAATAAATTTAAAAAAAGTGGTCACAGTTCTGATTTTTATTTTTTAATCTTCTTTTATTGAAAAAAGATTAATTTAGTTAGACAGCTTTAATTCTAGTAAACGATGCTGAGTTTCATTCGAAAGTGTTGTGGTCGAATTAAAATAATCACAAAAGTGGTTGAATTTCATTAGCGGGATAATCGCGAGATTTTTTTCATTTTAATTTTTGGGGGAGGCATAGGAGGGAATAGAATGAAAAGATAAATCTAAATTTACACCATATGTGAAAAAGAAATAAGTTTCTTATTATTAAAATAGTTCCAAAATACAAATGAAAATGTATACATAATGTTTTGATAAAGCATTAGGTAGAAGTCTGACTTTGGCTCCGTGACGCTCTTACAGTTATATTATACCGGGATTATAAAGTATTAACCATACATCCATGGCACCACCATTGATTAAATATGGCAAAAGCGCTATACACTCCACCATTGAGGTTATTGCCATATGTATTGTATGCATTGATTATGTATAAAATGTACATAATCTTTCTGATTATTACATCTTATATATTGCATACACAGATTATGTATAAAATACATGCATAGTCTTAGTGATTTTTTACAATATCTAGTTTAGCAACCAGATTGTAACTAGGTGTGGTTGGGTTGAGACACTTGAGGCACAGGTTGAAGAACTCACAACTTTATTGACATAGCACAAACACATACAATTAGAGACGTACATTAAACACATATAAAAACAATTAATTATATATTCATGGAAGGACTCTTTCTAAGCCGGAAATCCGGAATTCTACTGCGCGCAGGGTGCTCGAAATATACTTCCTCTCCCGGTGAGAGTCTGTAGACCAAGTGACCATTTCTCTTGAACGCCACAACTCTTGCCAGTGGGTAGGAGGAAGCATGGTTACAAATTTAAGATTTAACTTAGAAGCTTTCCTTTACAATTTTACAACTTGTAATGTATTGTGGTTAATGTTTGTAAAAAAATTTCTTAATTCAACAATTTTTTATAACTTTCATTGCAGTAACATTATATATGCTATAATTCAAAACGACCATTATTTAATGTGCACGGATAGAAAATAAATTTATAAATACTGCTATTCGATAATTAGTCTTACTGTCTTTTGTCAAAAACGCAAAATTAGGACGGTTCTAAAAAAGTTCTTTTACATTAATTCTGAAAAGTTCTACGTGTGACATGTTTATTTAACGAAGTATTTATAGTTAATAATTGAATAAATTTGTTATGCCCTCTTATTTATATATTTTTCTTTTTTTTTCAGGTAAGAAATTACATTTGTATTTATTAAGATGACACCCCAGGTAAGAATGTCTTCACTTTATCGTTTTATGTTTTATTATAAGTTTATTAAAACTCTATAATCTTTATCTGGATTTGGGATCGCTCCAAATAATCTTTGCAATTAGTGACTTGAATTTAAAAAAAAAAAAAATAAATAAATAAACATAGAAAAATCCCTTTTGAAATAAACCTTGCTGAAGAGTTCACAATCTTAAAAGGGAAAAAAAAAATAAAAAGTCCCTTTTCAAGATTCTAAGAAACTAATTAAAATTATTCTCATCGCAGTAATTAGCATTTGCTTCGCTTTTATTGGTTACAGTTAGGAAAGTAATAAGTTTTCCCTGTCGCATGACACAGGATTAAAAGTCAGATTGAAATAGGAAAAAAAAAAAAAAAAAATAACGCAGGAAAAAAAAATTTAGTAAATCGTAATTAATGATTGTATTTGTAACTGATTTATATTTCCTTAAGATACTGATAAAGCATTCAAGTTTTTTTTTTTCTGTAATTATCTTAAATAATTTTTTTTTAATGATTATCAAAGAATGATTTGCGGAAATTTTTGTTATTTTTTTTTATGAAATGAATCTTTGTTTATTCAGTTTTTACAAATTAGATTATAATTTTTTAATGATACTATATTTATTACGTAAAAGCAGAATCTGTCAGTTGTGTATAATATGCAAATATTAATTAAGGAAATTTTAAATTTCGTGAATAATTAAATTTTTGTGGCTCGTATTGTATTTTTATGATAAATAAGATTTTTAAAAATAGTTCTTTTATTGTATTGTTCTTACAAAAAAAATATTGAATCGCAAGCTTTCTGTGTAATAACTGGATTCCATTTATTTTATAAACATTGTTTGGATAAAGTTGCTTTAAAAGAAAAATATTAGATTTTAAATAAAACATTGAATACAGAAATTTTTTATACAAGTATTGTATTTTCTTTTAAATTATAATTAACTTTTTCCAGTAATAATACGTCGAATGTAAAATATACGCAAATGAAAAATATTTATTGTTTGAAAATATGTATCAAAAAATTGTCTTGAATTTTTTAAAAATAAATTTTTTATACATTTTGTAATAGAAGTGAACTGACAAAATGGACTTATTTAAACCAAATAAAAGATATATTCAAAAACTGAATAAAACATTCCCCATTTATAAAAATGTGTCATGTTCCCTGTTTTCCCTTTTCATTCAGAAAATATACTAGATAAATATCGGCCTTAAAAAATCCATTACATAATACATATACATTTTATATCATATAAGATGTATAATTTAAAAAATTAGAAATGCTTTATTGATTTTTAAGAATGCTCTATTTCAGTAAAATTATAAGCTGAAAGTAAGAAATAAATATATAATAACAAATAACTCTTTTATTCTTAGACCATAACAGAAATCATTTGTATTCTTGTTCTTAATGAATAAATATTTGCTGAATATCTCCTGTAATTATTTTACTTAATACTTAAATTCAGTCAAATTGCAACTAAGTTAAAAATCACATAATTAACACACATTACTCTAGACTGGGCTACCTATAATATACATTCAAAAATTATTTAAAAAATCAATTGAATTTTAATTAATAGCAAATCTGATATCAAACAATGACATTTTTTCCAGTGTCGTGTTTTATGATTAAGCGAAACTTAAAAAAATAAATGTAAGTATCTTGCATATAATCAATATTAACATTCACGTCATTTATATTTTAGAAACATTTTTATAAAAATGAGATTAATGCATTAAAAATAATTTATCAAACATTCATTAGCTAAACAATGTATTAAAATAAATTCATCAAACATTCATTAATATTAATAATTTAAAAGTGAATTCATCTAGCATTCATTAGCTATCAAAGCATTAAAAGGAATTCATATGGAATGCATTATTACCAATTCTTTAAAATGAATTCATCAAGCATTTATTAGCTATCAATGCATTAAAAGGAATTCATCTGCATTACTACCAATGCTTTAAAAGGAATTCATCTAGCATTCATTAGCTGTCAAAGCATTAAAATGAATTCATATGACATGCATTACTACCAATGCTTTAAAATGAATTCATCAAGCATCATTAGCTACCAATGCATTAAAATGAATTCATCGAGCATTCATCAACTGTCACGGCTTTAAAATTAATTCATCAAGCATTCATTAGCTATCAATGCATTAAAAGGAATTCATTTGGCATGCATTACTACCAATGCTTTAAAAGGAATTCATCTAGCATTCAAAGCATCAATCATTAAAAAATGAATTCATCAAGCGATTAGCTTTCAATGCATTTTAAAGAATTCATCGAGCATTTTTAGCCTCAATGCATTAAAATGAATTCATCAAGCGATTAGCTATCAATGCATTTTAAAGAATTATTAAGCAATTAGCTATCAATGTATTAAAATGAATTCACCTGTAACTATGATAAATTAGTCAAATTGGTTGTTGTATTCCAATATTGGGCAATTTAAGCAAATAATTCCACACTATAATGGCAAGAATTACTCAGGAACCACGTCTAGGAGCCTGTTGCATTTTGCCACCTTACACCTCAAGGGGTGTTCGTTCCAAATTCAAGAAGATTTTTACCCTCCTTCCAACTTGTTCGAAACGATCGAAATATTTCCGAGGTACGGATTCATTAAACCCTGCTTCTGATTAGACACTGGAGCTTTTAATTGGATATCATATATAAGGTTTTGAACCAAGAACCCTTAGTTCCAAAAACGCAACGTGCAAATTGTTTATTAGTAAAAATATACAAATTACGGATGGATGGATGTTTATATACAATTTTTTTGTTAATATTATTCATTAAAAGCAGTTTTTATTTTAAAATAAGCAGATATAGATCAATACTCTCAAAAAATTAATTTTTATTGTGCAAATTTATTATAAAAATTTCTAATATAAAATGTAGTTTGCAGAAAAAATTAAAAAAAAAACGGTTTTGAAGTTATTTAACTTGATAGAAACATTTGCTGTATGATTAACCTTTGATGAAGTTCGTTGACATTTGCTGATTTTTTTTTTTTATTTATTTATAAAATTTATTTTAAGTCAACACGCAGTAAGCAAAAACATCTTATCTTTTAATATTTTGTAATAAATAAAAAAAATATAACTCTTTAGGAAAAAAAAAAACCTGAACTGTTTGTCTAAACTCATTGTAAGCTCGCATCATCATCATTTATTTAGCTGCAAATGCTTTGCTAACTTTCTGGTCAGAGCAGTTTTGTTTCTCCTTTAACAATGAGAAAAAAAAAGAGCTTTTTTCATGCTAGAATTCAAAGCAAACCGAACAAAAGTACGAGATGAAATAATTTTTTATCTCAACTTGCTTAATTATTCTAACTGTTTGTTTGTTTGCCATCAAAGAAAAAAAGAAAGAAATATAAAAAGGCATGGTTATTGTTAAATGTAATTGAAAAACAAAGTACATTTATCATACTACAAAGTAGAACATTATTGAATAAAAATTCTGAGTATATTTAAAAAATAATTGTATACTTATGTAAAGCTTATCAATATATTCCAAATCTATAAATGTTCACTGAGATAATCAAAATCTAGTTCACTGTTTAAAGTTGAGAATATGATTTTGTTTATTGAACTACTATATTGACTTTCACCATAATCAATACTTAATTAATAAAATCTTCTTTTATAACATGAAGGTGTTGATACAAAAATTTCCTACAATTACAAAAATTTACAAAACTGAAAGTTGCAAAGAAGAAAATGAAATTTCCATTTTCTAAATTTCCTTTAATAAAAAATTATCTAAACCATTTGGCTGAGATATTTCAGAGAATTCTTAAAATAAATTGCTTTTAATTATCATTTAACATTTAAGAATATTTTTTTTTATTCTATCGGTTTCTTTAAAAAATAACCTTGCCGAAAAATATAAGAACATAAATATAAATATAAAGTTTGATCTGGATAACAACCAAACTAAAATACGATAAAAAATTTACTTCTTAAGGGAATAAAAACATAAAAAAAAAATTTCATAAATTTTATTAATCATAACTTAACAAAAATTGCAAAAGAACATTTTTCATTTATGCAGTAAAAAGAATTATGCAATAGAATAATATAAATTTATGAAATAGTATCATATTTATGGAAAAGAATAATATAAATTTATGTAATAGAATAATATAAATTTATACAATAGAATCATTTTTATGGAATAGAATATAATTTATTCCATTAGAATATTATAATTATACCATAGGATAATATAAATTTATGCCATAGAATAATATTTATGCAATAGACTAATATAAATTTAGGTAATAGAATAATATAAATTTAGGAAATAGAATCATTTTGGAATAGAATAGTATAAATTTATGCATAGATAATATAAGTTTATGCCATAGAATAATATTTAAGCATAGAATAATATATTTAGGAAATAGAATTATATTTATGGGATAAAGTATAAATTTATGCCATAGAATAATATAAGTTTATGCAATAGGATAATAAATTTATGCCATAGAATAATATTTATGCAGTAGGATAATATAAATTTATGCCATAGAATAATATTTATGCAATAGGATATATAAATTTATTCCATAGAATAATATTTATGCAGAATAATATAAATTTATGCAAAAGAATAATATAAATTATCCCATAGAATAATATTTATGCAGTAGGATAATATAAATAACTCCCATAGAATAATATTTATGCAGTAGGATAATATAAATTTATGCCATAGACTAATATTTATGCCATAGAATAATATTTATGCAATAGAATAATATAAACAAACGATTGTTTCAAAAAATTAGATGCGTTGCCATTTGTGAAATATTTTTCGAATAATTTAAAACGAAACAAAAGTTGCACAAAATAATGTAATAAATTGTATTAAGAATAGGATTCTTATAATTAATAAGTCTCTTATAATTATTTTTTAGAATATATTATTAAAAAGTTTGAAAACCATTTTTTTTCAAAAGTTTTCTTACTTTTTGGAAAATAGTAATTATAAGCAGAATTATTAGATAATTGAGCAATGAAGAAATAAGAACATCAAACGTTTTGTAATTGGAACTTCTAATATTACTGTGTCAATAACTTTAGAGATTCATAACAATTTTAAGCCTGAGATTGAAAAACGTTATCAAAAGAATACTTAGCTTGTACGCCATCACAGAACTTTTTAAGGTTTATCCAACACATTATCTCATCCAAAGAATTTAAGAAAGGAATTTTTCTTCTTTTATGCTGGATCTTACTTATTGCTTATTCCTCACTCCTTTTTTTTTTTTTTTTTTTCGTATTGTTTTATTTTTCTCTTCTATCCGGATTTTGGATTCCTTTATGACAGGCAAAAGCCTTGAGTTGACGGTGATGCGAAGTTCTTTTTCTTGTCATGGCTTTTGAAAAGCCGCTTCGAACGAGAACAAAAAAAAAGAAGGCGAAAGAAAGAATAGGAAGCCATCTTTGCAAAAGCAGGTAAATACGACAGTTGAGGAAACGGTGTGGAGGTGGTGAGGTTCATAAGTCAAGATTATAAGAAACTTTTTTTTTTTTTTTGTATATATAAATTTGGTGTTATTATTGTTATTTCGAGAATCTGATTTGCTTCTTTCCTTTGATTTTTGGAATTTTTTTTTTTCCCGCCAAAAGATTTAGAACGTTCTTTTTTTTTTTTTATCCTTGCGACATCTAAAAATTCATCTAAATGAATCAGCTTTTACTTATGATGAAAAAAGGAATTGTTAAGTTTTTTTGTTAAAGATGGGGGAAAATATTAATCATGTGATGTTTTGTGCTTTATTTATAACATTTAAAAAAATGATGATAAATCGAGAGATATTCATTATTAAAGCATTATGAATGCTTTCAATGAGAAAACACAAAAAAAATTTTGTGTTGTTTTTTTTTTTTTTTTAATACAAATAATGTTTGGAAAATAAATTAAACGGGGAAAAATTTTTTTTTTATTATTTTTTAATCAAAATTTAAAACGAAATTATATTTGTCTCTTTTATTTGTTTTTCTAATTTTCAAATGCATCTTTTTTTTTTTTTACGCTACAAAAAAGTTTTCTAATTTAAAAATAATGAATTGATTTCAAAAAATTCTGCATATTCATTATAAACGTTTTTTTTTTTTTTATTTATCATTGATTAAGAATTTCAAAACATAACTATATGCATAAAGAAAGTAAACGTTTGAAACTATAAAATTATTGTGAACTGTTTTCTTTGCGTTATAAAATAGCAATTAAAATCTTCTATTTAAACATAAATTTGGAAATTATTAATATATTTAATTAAAAGAAATCCTTATTTTAAATTACTTTATTAAAACTTATTTATATATATAATGATTAAAATCCTAAATAAGTATATAACATGCATGTTATTGCTTTGAATTTATCCGCGGAATTTTTGCATTATTCTAAAATTCATTCTTAATGAAGTTTGAAAACATAATTTTTATAAAACCATTAGAATTATCAAATATTTTTTTTTCAATTAAAAACAATTAATGCAGTACATCATTAGACTTTTGTAACGGCTGGTATCTTGGATTTTCTCACACACACTTATTAAAATTTATATTGTTTATAAACCATTTGCGAACTGATGACCAATTGGCTAGAGCTCTGGCCTTTGGTATGACATGCTTTAGATTCGAATCCTGGCGGTGACAAGGTTGTTTGTGAATGATTCGGAATCCACGTTAAACTCTGGGTCCCGGCGTAATTAGTCCAAAGTGTGCACAAAATGACAGTAGAGCGACAAACTAAACCATCTATAAACCATTGTTTTGGGAATACTACTAAAAATTTACAAAGTTTTTTTTAAAATTATCATTAAAAATGAATTTTAACTACCACTTTAAAATATTTGAGTGTAATCGTCCAATAAGGGCCTGATAGCCGAGTGACCAACGTTTTGATGTTCGATGCCACAGGTTTCGCATTCCAGTCCCTGCGATGCCTTGGATGTTTGTAGTGGTTCGCAATCCGCTTTAAACCGTAAGTCCCAGTCTAATATGACTGTTGGGCGGGACACCCTGTAAAAGAAAACGTCTCCTGTCTAGAAATCTGCCAGTAAGCAGACGGCTTTGTTCCACAATAGTTCTGTTGCACCAATGAAGAATAAGAATCGTCCAATAATCTCATAAATGGTAATGATAAATAAAGATAAAATTATTTCAAAATTACAGTTAATATTGAAAATTCAACATCAATCTTTGTCACTTTTTGATTATTCATGGGCGTAAAGGTAATCCCATATACCATCGCCCTGTTTCCTTTTATATATGTTTAAACTTCATTCCTTAAAATATTCAAAGCTTCCATATTGATTCCAAATCCTTGCATTTTGCATTCATATAATCCATCAGAATGAAATAAAAATCCATCCACGGCACTTTACCGAGATGCATAACTTGGTGAAGGATTTTACTTCATTGTCGACGCTCGCTTATGCTGCCAAGAATTCCTCTCCAAACCATCCGTCATAGGTTTTACTTAGCGAAAACAGTCAATTCCAGATTGAGACTTTGTGGTAGGTTCTCGCCACCATATATAGCCCCCTAAACACTGATTTTTATACTCCGTGGGGATGAATATTTGCTGAATTTTATTTAAAATTCCCATGCATATCGATTCTGGCACCAAAAAACCCTTAATCCAATTTGATTCTCTAGAATGGCGGCAAATAAAATATAGCCTGGATTCAATGAATCTTTATTTATTTTTTACTTATAAACATCTCTCGACGTCAAAAGTGGAAGAATTTTTTTTTTTACTTCTTCGTATGCCAGTCTTTGTGTTCTGATTTTACATTCATTCTCGCAAATGTAATAAAATGACACGCCAAATTTTCTTCGTCTGGAATATTTATGGCTCCCACCTTTTTTTCTTCCACTTTCTGTCGATATTCCAATCATAGCCAAACACCCCGCCAGAGACCTATTGGAAAGAATCGAATAGTCTTGGAATAGGTTATTCGATCTTTTGGAAAGTAACCCACGGGACGTAACGACCCCTTAACGGAGACTCATTTGAATAGTCTGGTGCATCCGCTATCTTTCAGCAATGGTCTTCAATACCGTTTATTCCTTTTTTAGGTTTTTGCTTTTTGGGGGCGATTTCTGAATACAGGTGCTTTTTTATTATTATTATTCTTGGAAATGACAGTATTTGCATTTATATTACGTATATTTAAAAGACGAAATAAAAAAAAAAAAAAAAATAAGACCACTGTGAGGTGAACATATGCCAAGAGAAATTCGTGTTTGTATAGGGATGAAACGATTACCGTTCTGTAACGATGAAAATTCAGGAAACATTTAAGCACAGCAATGATAGGGTTTGCAAATTCTATTTTAAGTACAGGCTGTTTAGATGGGTACCTGAAGATAGATTCTTCTATTTAAAATAAAAAGATATCCAATGATCTTTTTTTCTTTTTGTCGGTGATGCCATGGCACAATGTATGCTGTAAGATTTAAATAACTAGCTTCCTGTAGAAATCATTTTCCTTTAGAAATTTCAAATTAATAATTTTCATTTATTGTAAAGATCATAATTCTGAGAGTCATATCATTATTAGGATGGTATCATTAAAACATTCCCTGATTTGAAAGCACAATATAAAATATAAATTTAAAAAAAACTGCATTTTTATTTTAAGTTTAAGTAGCAAAAGTTATGGCAACGCTAAATCCAAAAGAATTATTTTAGTCTCATTGAATTGTCTAGAATCTATAATTGCCTTAATTCTAGAATCGCCTTCACATTTTTAGTGTTTTTATTTTATGCATGAGATACATATTTTTGTAGTCTCTTAAAAAAAAATTTCAAATTTGCTGAAAAAATATTTAAAATTAAATACGATAAATAATATGTTTGATTATTTGCTCATTAATAAAAAAGTCTATTCTGGTTTTGTTTCCATGAAATTTCTTATGGTATTTTTTTTTTTTAATTTCAAAATGAAGTTTTACTGGCTAACAACACTATAAACCCTTAAAATTTGTTTATTTTGGAAGGCAATAAAACACAGCTTTGTCAATTCCAAAATTTGAACAAATTATTTTGTACATATTGCAAAATATTAAAGTCATGTAAATGGCAATATTCCTCAACGTGTACGTATTTATTTTGAAATAGAGCATTCAGCAATTTTTCAAAGTTATTTATTAAAATTTTGATACATAAAAAAAAAAAATATAGATTCTACCATCATATTAATTTTAAAGAAAGTAGCTGATGACTGCAAAAACATTCTTTTGACAACAACAACAAAAAAAAAAAAAAAAAAAAAAAAAAAAGAAGAAGAAGAAAAAAGAAGGAAAAAAAAAAGGAAATTAAATGAAACCCTTTACTGTATGTTGGATAAACGAATAAAAATCTTCTATGTTTGGATTATAGTTGTTATGCATAAAACAAAATAATTAATTACTATTATATTATTATTATATTAATTAGATTATTATAAGTTAATTATCCTACTGTAACCATGCTTCCTCCTTCCCACTGTCAAGAACACTCCCTGTGGTGTTCAGGAAAAATTATCAATTGGCGTACAGACTCTCACTCGGAGAGGAATTATATTTCGCGCGCCCTCCGCGTATCCGGATTTCGGGTTTTCGACATAGAAATGGTGTTCTTCCACGAATCTAAAATTATCTGTCTTTTTAAATGTGTTAAATATTATATGCTTCTAATTATATGTGTGTGGGGTTTTAGCTTGTATAAATAAAGTTGTGAATTCTCAAACCTGTGCCTCAACTATCTCAACCAACGACACCCAGTTATAATCTGGTTGCCCAACCTGCACACTGCAATCTGGCTCCCAACGTGGGGCCGTATCCATACCAGCGCGCTACTAAATTTCACTATAGGGACAAAGGCAAATGCAGATTTATTTGTTTTTCAAATGCAAAATTTATTTATTTTTTGGAAAAATATTTTTATTATAATAATTATTTATATTAATTATCATACTGTAACCATGCTTCCTCCTACCAACTGGCAAGAGTGCCTCCTATGGCATTCAGAAGAAATAGTCAGTTGGCCAACAGACTAGTTATCATGTTTTAATTAATATTCACAGTGATTAAGATTGATTATTAATGTAGCATTCAATACTTTTAATATCAAGTATTGATTATTACATTACAAGTATTACTTGTTGATTATTACATTAAAAGTATATTGTTCATATTTATATGAGCCTGAATAAGATCAAAGATTCCAAACATAATCAAATTAATTAATTTCTAAGAGACTATTTCAAAGACAATTTTATTATAAACTGTGATTTAAAATTTGGAGAACAATTTTCAACCCAGCATCAATGTTTAAACTACGCCATATATTTTATTTGACTTTCAACACCAACAAAAAAAAAAAAAACGCTACTGCATTGAAGCATGATTCTCTGCTGGAACAAATCGTTCTTCATTACTTCCATCAACAAAAGTGAAACAAAAGAGAAAAAAATCTTCTACCAGACAAGATTAAATATGGTACTGGTATTGCATTTCCGATATATATGGCACAAAATATATTAACTGTAATAAGAGTCGTATAAAGAAACAACAGAGAGAAGGATTGGGAAGTATTTTCTGAAGAAAAATTTTTGCTTTTCAATTTTATCTCCAGTAATCTTGATGTGTTGACTTTTCATTTTGACTTAGGGTGTTATTTATTCCACCAACACTCAAAGGAGTTTCTCAACAATGAGATTATTTGATCTTTCCTAGATCTTGTTCTTGGTGGAACACTTGAGAAAAAAAAGAAATATTTTTGGAGAACTTCGTATTGGCTATAAGCGCTACTTTAAACAATCAATTATACTTCTGAAGTTTTTTCTCAAAAGAAAATTAAAACCTTGTTAATGCCATACTTTAATGAAAAATAAAGTTTTTGTAATATTAAACTATATGTGTTAATCTATGCTGTACTACATTCTTGTAAATTAAGTTTAGCATGTCATAAATTGATGATAATTAATACAAAACTTTGTTCATTAATTATTATGCAAACTAAAAGTAATTAATCTTATCATTTTTATTAGTGCTGTATTTGTTTGCTTTAGCAATATATAGTTTTGCATCAAGTAATTTTGGTAATAAATCTTCCCAACATATATCTTCTTCTTCATTAGCACCACAGCTCATGGTGCTCCAAGGTTGTCTACCTACTGGTAGATACAACACATATCTGTTTTATTAAAAATTAAAGTGCCGTTACAATTATAAATCATATATGAGCTAATGTATTGTTTTCAATAGAATATGCAAAGAAACAATAAATTAAATGAATAATATAAATTTGTTATTTTGGATATATCCAAAAAATATATGTTTGGAAAAATGAACAGCTTTCAGATTATTTAATTTAATGTGCAAGCAATTTGGAATTAATTTTAGAATAAGTATTAAGATAAGAAGCAATAAAAAATTTTAGTACAATCATTAAAATAACAACTATATCGTTTAACTTTCATTTACACTTTCCATCCAACTCAGTGTCTTTTATGATGTTGCGTTAAATACAAATAAAATATTTATATTTCATATATGCTGTACATCTGTCATGTATATCTTTGCGGGTTATTAAAAGAATACGACTGTTATTGAAATAAAATCCCAGCTATAAGGCAGCACTTAGCAGCAAATACACTGAAATCCTTATACCTTATACCCTATTAAACCCTAAGGCTAGAGTACGACTCTCAGGATTATACCGCATACTCGGTGCAGGTAAAGCAATATATAGTAGTGGCTGTCCTGTGCACTTCTGCTGCCGATCTGTTATCTGGAGAGTTCTTGTTGTCTATGGCGCTTTGCAATCGTAAAATCCAGCCCTGGAGTAACACGCAGCTTAATAAAGGGGGTCGTGTTTAATACCCGTCAAGCCGTCCTGGTATTCGTGTTCTGGTGATGAAGATGAATCCATAACTGTGGGCCATAAACTAGCCCTGGTGTTTGTCGACGGGTGCGGACGACAGCGAAAAGTTGCTTGTTTCGCCGCCCCTTTGAATCGTAAATTATAGCTGACTCTTTTCTGCGACTGTGTCCCCAAGTTTCTTCGTTTAGGAAGGTTTTAGGTATTTGTTGTAATTGTGGGAGTGGGAATGAATGTGGGTGGTTGAATTCGGTTGTTGGTATGATGTTTAGACTTGAGTGGGATTTCATTGTAGTTGAGTCACTTTGAATGAGTTTAATAAGGAGTTTTTCATAATTATGTAGTTATTTTATTTCATAATTATTTGGAAAAGTTAAATGTTGCATTTTATTTCGTACAAAAGTTAAAAATTTTGCATTTATTTCGTACAAAAGTTAAAAATTTGCATTTTATTTCTTAATAATTTGTAAAAGTTAAAAATTGCACTTTATTTCGTAATCTTAGAAAAGCAAAAAAGTGCATTTAATTTCCTAATAATTTCAGAAAAGATAAAATAGCATTTTATTTCATAATCATTTAGAAAAGTTAAAAAATTGCGTTTTATATAATTATTTAGAAAAGTTAAAAAATTATACTTTATATCATAATTTATTTCGAAAACTTAAAAATTATACTTTATTTCGTAATTATTTAGAAAAGTTAAAAATTGCATTTTATTTCGTAATCACTTAGAAAAGTTAAAAATTACATTTTATTTCGTAATTATTTAGAAAAATAAAAATTGCATTTTGTTGTTGTTCTAATGCAGCTGACAATACAGAGCAAGCCATAATATGCTATAAGCAAGACATATTATAGTTTGGCTTAATAAGCAAAGCATATTATGACATTTCAATATGCCATAAGCAAGGGTTGCACCACGGTTACTCATTTAGCACTACCCTAAGGGAACAAATACCTTTGTTCCAGGACTTACTCATTTAACACTAGGATCTTGTAACTTGAAGATATGCTACGGACACAAGTAGTACTATCCCCACAACGCTCTACTGATCCTAATAGACCGGGACCTACGGTTTAAAGTGGATTCCGAACCACTACAAACATCCATGACACCACGGGTCTTGAACTCGAAACCTGTGGTACCGAGTTCAAGATCGTTAGCCATTAGGCCATCAGGCCTAAAATTGCATTTTATTTCATAATTATTCAGAAAAGTAAACATGGCATTTTTTTTTTTTTCATAATTATTTAGAAAAGTTAAAAATTGCATTTTGTTTCATAATTACTTAAAAAAGTAAAAAAAATTGCATTTGTTTCATAAATATTTAGAAAAGTTAAAAATTGCATTTTATTTATAATTTTAGAAAAGTTAAAAATTGCATTTTATTTCATAATTATATAGAAAAGTTAAAAATTACATTTGTTTCATAAATACTTAGAAAAGTTAAAAATTGCATTTTATTTCATATTTATTTAGAATAGTTAAAAATTGCACTTTATTTAATAATTATTTAGAAAAGTTAAAAATTGCATTTTATTTAATAATTATTTAGAAAACTTAAAAATTGCATTTTGTTTCATAATTACTTTAAAAGTTAAAAATTGCATTTGTTTCATAAAAAGAAAAGTTAAAAAATTGCATTTTATTTATAATTTTAGAAAACTTAAAAATTGCATTTTATTTAATAATTATTTAGAAAAGTTAAAAATTGCATTTGTTTCATAAATATTTAGAAAAGTTAAAAATTGCATTTTATTTATAATTTTAGAAAACTTAAAAATTGCATTTTATTTAATAATTATTTAGAAAACTTAAAAATTGCATTTTATTTCATATTTATTTAGAATTTAGTTAAAAATTGCACTTTATTTAATAATTATTTAGAAAGTTAAAAATTGCATTTTATTTCATATTTTCTATTGGAATATCAACAAGAAAATTAATCATCAGAAATGCTGTTGAATTAATCATTTTGTCATATTTTGATTTTAACGATAACATACATCGGCATTATATTCTGCTTTCCTCTTACAATATTTAAATTGTTTAATACATAGTTCTACTTTTAAATAACATCATTATAATGTTAAATTAAAAGTATTTTGCTATCGAAAATATAATACATTACAGAAATTGAATTTAATACGTAAAAGCTTAACTACTAAAAGTAAAGTACTTACGTAAAGTTTAACTATTAAAAATAACGAAGTACTATTATTGAAAATTGAAATTTGTATAGAATGCCTAATTTAATATTAATTATTATAATGTTTAAGTTAATATGATAAAATTTTAATATTAATTCAAATAAGCAATTTAATATTAAATTATATGCTAGAAAATATTATTTTTCAAAGTAACTCATGTTAAGGTAATTTACTTTGATAGTCTTGTACAATAAATGTTATTGAAAATTAATAATATACGTTCGTTAATCTAGATGTTTTGAATTATTCATCAATTAAGAATAAGATATCTTTGCTAGGAATTAAAATAATACTTTTATTTAAGCAGCATTATTAAATTAATGCAGTTGAACTTGATTAATTATGCATTTATTTGAAAAGTTAATGATAATCTTTGAAAATAAATTTAAAATTCGATACATTTCTTATTTATTCAATGTATTAAATATTCATTATATTATTCTATATATTAATCAATATTCTAAAATTCAATATTAATCTTTGAATATAAATACTCATTCAACATTAATCTTTGAATATAAATACATTCAACATTAATCTTTGAAAATGCAAAGAGATTTTGAAAATATTAATCCTATCTTGAAATATCTTGACGATAAGCATATTTTGGAGCGGGTGAAAAATTACAAAAGAATTGAATATCTTATTTTACGTAAAAACGCCTTTAGGAACAAAACTTATCTTTCCTTTCCCATTATTTTGTTGACAAACAATAAATATTTTATTATTATATTGATAGCTTATTTCAAGTGCTTCATGCTTATTCGTTAAATACTAAATTTTAAGATTAGTGTTTAGTTAAATTTAGAAAATAAACTCATATTCAGCTTATATTGCAGATCATTAATTGTGAAGTCTTTATTATAGTAACTACTATTTACCAAATTTAATTTTCACTACTTGAAAGCCTTTTACAGGAAGCCTCAAAAAATGCTTAGCAGGTATTTATTTAGTCTAGCAGAAACTTGTTGGTCCAAAGACTGGCAAACTTTCCTAAAGATAATTTTTTTTTTTTTTTAATCTCCAGAACCTGATTGTGAAGCTCCTTATCTGGGATAGTAAATCTCTGATCACAAAAGTATGTCCCTTCTTCTTCATTGGTGCAACATCACCATGGTGAGCAAAAAGGCCATCTGCAGATTTCGAGACAGGAGAAATTTTCTTTTACAGGGTAGAGGTGCCAATCCAACACCGAACAGTTATATTAGTCCGGGACCTACGGTTTAAAGTGGATTCAGAACCACTTCAAGAACACATGGCACCACCGGATCTCGAAACCTAAACCTATGGCACCAAGCGCCAGAGCACTAGTCACTCTGCCATCAGACCCCATAAAAGCGTGCCCACGATGATATATTCAGCTATCTATTAAAACCACTGTAATATTGTGTTGTATAATGATTTTCAACATTTTCTTGCATTTAATTACATGAGTAAACCAATAAGAAAATGAGTAAAAAAAATTAATTGCTTATTCAACTAAGATCCTTACTTGACGATTTACTCAAAATTCATGAAATAAAATTAATAATTAATTCATTTAAATTCATACTCATAAATTAAGTTTTAACAGTGTTATTTATTTGAAATGAAATAAACAACATTGTTGGAACCTAACATATTATTGAAATATAAGAACTTACATATTATTTGAATTGAAAAATCAAAATTTTTATATGACAATTATCGTCAGTATTAATACATCCAGTCATTAAAAATCCTTTATTATAATTACAGCAATTTACCACATTTCCTTTAATTTATTTTTAAAAACTACCTATACAAATCCCACCAAAAAGTATTCCGTAGTCGCATATTCAATCTACCAGAAACTCGTTGGTGCGAACGCACGCAACCTAAAACTTTTCGAAGAGAATTTTTAAAATCCCTTGAGCCTGATCGTGAAGTGCCAAATCTGGAATAGCAAATCCCCGATCACGGCAGCATGGGCCCTCTGTGATATATTTGGTTACCCGATAAAACCGCTGCCGTGTTGTGTTTCGTGATTAGTTTTCATGGCTAATTACATTGGCCTATCTGCATATCGCTTAAAGTCTGTCGTCAGGTTGCCTGCGCTCAGATGAAGTGCGAGTAACTGTATCTTTCTGCAGAGGCTTAATCCTGCACCCCTAATCCCTCGCTTAAACGAAGTCATCTGCCTGTCTGTCGCCAGGTGCGTGTTTTCAGATGGCATGTGTGCAATGGTGTTTGCTCGTCTAATCTGTCTGCGACTTGATTGCGTCGCATCCGGTCAAATCTTTGGTTGGATAGATGAGGCAGATGTTAGATATTAAGAGACTTGAGATGTTTTTGCACCTTGCGATTTGTTTAAGAAGACAGCAAAATGGCTATCAGATTTCTAAGATGTTTTCTGTTTAACTGCAGAGAATGTAGTACTTAAGAAAATGTTGTTTGTTTTTTTGTTAATTTTGCAATTTTATGTCTTAAATTAAACGAATGGAATCTGGTCTAATTGGTTAATAATGAAATATTAAAGTTAATCATTTTGTAATTTCTGTAATCGAGAAAAATGTTTTTTTTGAAATGTTCAGATAGCACGTGTGCCATGGTGATAAGTTTTTGTGTTTCTAATGGGGGAGGATATGCTTTCGTATATATGTTGTCTATTTGTATTTAAATGTTACTTTTATGTATTGATCTTTAGGATCTGGTCTATTAGTTAATAATGAAATATCAGAGTTGATCATTTTAAAATTTCTTTAAATCTATAAATACTTTTTCAAAATTTTCAGATGGTTTGTGTGCAATGATGATAAGTTTTTGTGTTCCCAATGAGATAGGATATGTCTGTTTGTATTTAAATCTTACTTTTATTAAATAAAATAATTTATTTATTAAATAATTAATTTTATTTATTAAATAAAATAAATTTGGATCTGGTCTATTGGTTAATAATGAAATATCAGAGTTAATAATTTTTATAATTTTTTTTTAAATCGAAAAAAAAAAAATTTCGAAATTATCGGATGGCATGTGTTTCAATTATGATATTTTTGTGTTTCTAATGGGAAAGGATATGTTTTCAAAAATGGTGTCTGTTTTTATTTAAATCTCACTTTTATGTATTAAATGAAGCAAATGGAATCTATTTTATTGATTGTTAACTAAGTATCAGAACTATCATTTTGTTTACTTTAACAATTTTATATTAATATCTCATATTTAATGAATTATGCATAAATTGATTTTCAAATACATGCAGAGACAAATACATAAATGAGGATATATGTAGTCACCTTTAAAAGAATTTCATGCTCGTAAAATTCAGCTTCACTAAAAATTTACCTATAAATTATTCTGAAATATGAGCTTGTTGAACTTGGAGAAAAATACAGAAAAAAAAAAATAATCGAATCGAGTTTTTTGGAATTATAGCAAAAATAAATTAATGTAAATTGAAGTTTTCACATTGGTTTTTAATTTACTTGTTTAATTGAATTTAAATATTATTATATATTTTTTTTTAATTATCAATATTTTTTTTTGAAACAGCATTCTTGTTATGTTGGTGTAGATATGCTAACAAAAACTTGAGCATCGTTCAATAGAATATTTAATCATTAAGCATTAAGCATTTATTAACCACAATCACAGAATTTGGAACATATTAAGGACGAAAAAAAGAGAAACAACATACCTGCATTTCCATTATCTATAAATTTATTATTGTTTTCATTTTATATTATGATTGGAATGATGTCAATTAACACATCAGCTGCCAGCATACTTCGCACAATAAATTAATGACATCATACACAGCAGTGACATCTTACAATGAACCAAAGAATGTTACAGTTTAAATATTTTAACAAATTTATGTTAATATCTCATATTTAATGAATTACGTATGAATTGGTTTTTAAATTTATGCAAAGACAAATACTTAAATGAAGATATATGTAATCACCTTTAAACGAATTTCATGCTAATAAAATTCAGTTTCACTAAAAATTTATGAATAAAATATTCTGCAATATGAACTTACTGCATTTGGATGAAATGCATTTATTTCATAATATTTTATTATTGCTATTAATAATTACATCCTCCTAAAAAAAAAAATCAACAGTTATGTTGCAGTTTAAATATTTTAACAATTTTTGGTAATATTTCATATTTATTGAATTATGTATAAATTGAAAATTGAATTTTAAATACATGCAGATACGAATACTTAAATCAGGATATATGTAATGACCTTCAAAAGAATTTCATGCTGGTAAAATTCGTCTTCAATAAAATATTCTGCAATATGAGCTTACGGCACTTGGATGAAATACATTTATTTCACAATATTTTATTATTGCTGTTTATAATTACGTCTAGCAACAACAATCAATCTTCGTCAAAAAAATCAGCAAAATAACATTCCATGTACTATCGATTACTTACGACCACATACATATTCTTAATACATTTCATTAATCAGGGAATTTTTTTAGTGTACGCTGTTAAATTTGATAATTGGCGTGAAATCTTAGAATGGCATTTGATAAAAACTGTTTATTTACATGTATTTATCTACTTAATCCTTTGTTCTACCCATTAAATCCAATCAGAAAATCTCAAAGATTTACAGATACTTTATTGCGTAGAGCGTGTTCGTGATCCAGCCTATTCGTTTACTATCTTTAAAACGCTACTCCTCGTAACATTTTCGTCCTTCCTATCGGATGATGAATCTTGTAACCTGTCTTTGCTGAAGCAGGCAATGCGGAAGCCTGGCTGTGATTACTTTTAATCATCGGCGGACATTAATTTTGCTCTTCCACCAACTTTCCCGGGGATAGCATTTCTCTTAATTGGCGATCATTATTGATCGAAGGCCAAGATATCGACGGCGAGGTGAGATTTATCAATCACACGTGACACCTACGCATCGGGGTGGAAGAAGAATTATTGCCTCGCTAAATCCATGGCCGTAAAACACTGAATCGATTGACTCGTCACGAATTAACTTCGGATTGACGAGATGTACTACTGTGCCCAAATAGTAAGACCCATTATTTTTTTTTTTCAAAAACTCTTTATTTATTCTTCAAATTTATTTCATCGCCTTCAAAGTAATGCCCTCCGGGCACAATGCACTTATGTCAACTTTTTTTTCCAATCCTCGATGCATGCTAAAAGTCATCGGCAGAGATGGCCTTCAAAGCGTGCGCCGATTCACGTTGAATCTCTTCAATCGACTCAAAACGGTGTCCCCGGAGTGGTCTTTTGAGTTTAGGAAATAGCCAGAAGTTTACGGTGGTAGTAGAACGATACGAGTTTCATTTTTTGGCGAAAAAGTCACGAAGAATAAATGTAGTGTGAGCTGGCACCTTCAGTGTTTTCGGTACCAATCGAGATTTGACGCGATTGAGGATTAAAATGGAATTGACCGTTCCTTTTGAAATTCCAGCAGCAGCAGCAAGGTCTCTAATTGTAAATCGACGGTTTGCAAGCACCAAATCTTTAATTTTTTGGACGTGAGCGTCGTCGGTTGCGGTTGATGGTCGACCAGAGTGCTTAATTAATTCAGGCATTTCAAAAATCGCCGAAATCAGTTTTAGTGTCTCACAAAGTCAAACGTAACTCAAACACTAATGAATATTTTGACGTCAAATTTCGCACAGATGTCAAGGATAGTGCCGCCAGCAACCTCAAAAGAAAAAAAAATTGAAATTCTATAAGCCCCGAGAATTTTAAATTGAAAATTGGTCTTACTTTTTGACATAGTATTTCAGTACTTGTTTGGCGAATGGGTTTGAAAAAAACTTGTGACTTAGTGTGTGGAAGGGCTAAGGTTCTAATCCTTTGGTGACGTCTGTTGTGGTCATCGGCTTGATGACTACAATAAACGAATATAGCGTCTCGCATTGATAGTCAAAGGAAGGAGTTTTATGGATTTTCTTCCATTCCGCAAACAATAACATTTACCCCTAAAAGTCCTCCCCGAAATTCAATGTCCTCTTCTCATGGCCCCATTGTGGGCTGTTCGTGCCATATAAGTAGAACAGGAGGCACATCAAAGTTCAACAAAAAAAAAAATAGGTTTGAAAATATAGTTATTTGATGGTATAGGGGCCTGATGGCCGAGTGGCTAGCGCTCTGGCGTTCGGTACCACAGGTTTCGGGTTCGAATCTCGACGATACCATGGGTGTTTGTAGTGGAATCCACTTTACACCGTAGAACGTCATAAAAGTCCAATCAAACTTCTTCTCACACACATCATTCTCAAATTGTAAAAGCGGCAACTCAGCTCTAGGTACAGTGGTGTGGTGTAGTGTAGTAGTAGTGGTAATAGCATTTGATGGTATGCAATTATTTAATTAAATTTCAATTGAGTTTCTTCTTTATTGGCACAACAGCCCGTAAATGAATTACTTTAATTTAATGAAATAATTTCGAATAATATTTTAATGAATAATTTGATTTAATTGAATATAATAATTTTAAATTTTGAATAATTTGATTTAATTTGAATATAATAATTTTTAAATTTAATGAATAATTTGATTTAATTTTAAATAATTTTTAAATTTAATTTAATTTAATGAAATAATTTAACTTTTATGTAGAATTATCATCATATTAACTAACTTGTTTTATTTCGTACGTGTATATCCATTGTTTCCCTAATTAATTTTAAAATAAATAAATATATTTTTATTTTGTTATTAAAAAAATCCACGTGAAAAATAAAACAATGTTTAGCCTTTCATCAAATGGTATTCTTTTTTTTCATCATCATTATTTTCATTGGCGCAACAGCCCCAGTTTACCAAGACCTGTCAGATTTCGGGACATGAGATTTTTTTTTCCCTACTCTCTACAGTCATATTAGATCGGGGCCTGGTAACCGAGTGGTCAGCGCTCTGGCGCTTTGTACCACAGGTTTCGTGTTCGAACCCGGCGGTGCCCTGATGTTTGTAGTGGTTGGAACCCACTTTAAGCTGTAGATCCCGGTCTCATATGACCGTAGAGCGTCACAAAACCCAATCAGATTTCTTCTCACCCACATTATTCCCAAACTGTAAAAGGACAACTCAGCTCTAGGCTGCCATTAATGAAATAATTTAACCTTTTAATGGGGAATTATCGTCATATTAACTATCTTGTTTTTATTTCGTACATGTATATCCATTGTTTCCCTAATTAATTGAAAAATAAATAAATAAATGATATGGTATGGTGTAGTAGTAGTCATATTAGATCGGGATCTGTGATTTAAAGTTGTTTTGAACCATTACAAACATCCATGGCACCGCCGAGATTCGAACCTGAAACCTGTGGCACCGAGTGCCAGAGTGTTACATCAAATGGTATAGATTGAGAAATATTATTGGCCATTTTTTTAGTTCAACCTAAATGGTAACTATATAAATTACTGTTGTATATTTGATAAGTTTATTTGAAATAAATAATACCATAAAACTGAAGACGATATAGTTTTAATAAAAAAATTCAATTCCTTATCATTTCCATATTTAAAATTTTCTATTCAAATATTTTGTATCAACATGATGCAATAACTCTTCCTAAATGTACTTTTTTATTTTATATCATTATTATAAATTCCAGCTTTATATTTTATATTGTCTCCGGTATGTGCCTCTATGAAGCATAAACAAATATCTTGATGGTATTTCTCAACATAAGCAATGTATTCGTCGAACTTGCCTGAAAGAATGTCTGCCAAATTTCATTTTTATTAACTTCATCTTCGTCATCTCGCGTGACATAAACATTTCAGTGTCTTCTTTTTTCATTGTCTGTTACGCACTGGCAGTTCCTGTGTGCTATGTAGTAAGATTCATAATTTTCTGTTTATCTGGTGTTACAACACATTGAGTATTGAGTAAAGAATTCTTTATAATTAATTTAGTTTAGACAGGAGTGCCATTTACTGAAGTTAGTTTGAAGACTTTACTTTTTGTTATTCTATGTATTTTTTAATACATACATTCCAATGCAGTTATTTATCGCACACTGAAGATCATCCAGTCTTTTTAATTATGGTATGTGCAGAAAAAATACAATAGCAAATCCTATAAACTATTTAAAAAACAATATTACTGCCTAATTAATTAACTCTGGGAAAACTGGCAAGCGGCCAAGCCAGACAGATTCAAGCGCAGCGGTGTAATAGGGGAGAAGGTAATTTTGGGAAGATTTTAATTAAAATAAAAATAATATTAATTTTTAATAATTAAAATTTTAAAATACATAATATCAAAAGCAAAATTTAGATTAAAAAAATTCCACAATAATAGTTAAACTTTTTTTTTCAATATTGCATTTCTAGTATGTTTGACTAGTATCCCTAACAAGGAATCGATTCGTTCGTTTCCACCTTTAAACCGCATGATGAATTAGATGAACCTTCTCAGTGATTAGCTAGTAGGACTATAATAAGTATATAAAAACTAATCGCTTAAAACTTGATGATCATATTTGAAAATTGATAATAATATTTGGGAAATTGATGATGATATTGATATCATATTGTCAATTGATGATCATATATCATATGAATGGAATATATGATATTTCGAATATTCCATGTCAATATTCGAAACCTTCAATAAATCTAAAATCATGCCAAAGAGAATCATGGCCACCATTTGCAGTCCCTTAAAATCTAAAAAAATTTCTGTAATTGATATTTGTATTTAAATTTTTACAAGCCCAACTCGTGGCTTCCGCTGGCAGCTTTGTTGTTGAGGAAACTGTTTCAAAGAACGAGGAGACTCGGCGGCATTTGATATGTAGCATCTTGCCGGACTACCTGGTGAGAGTTTCCGGGTTTTCTCCCATACGAAACGCAAATTCTAGATAGTTCGACCCTAAAAGTCCTCCTGGGAGAAACTGTCCTCCTTCTTCAGTGATGTAAATTATTGTTTTATATTTGATAAGTGTACTTGAAAGAAATAATACCATAAAACTATTTGCGATATAGATTGAATAAAAATATTCGATTAGAATATAAAAATATGCTATCGACCACCAAATTTAAAATGATCTGTCTATGTAGTTATATCAACATAATGCAATAACACTTCCTAAATGTACTTTTTATTATATATCATTATTATAAATTCCAGCTTTATACTCTATATTGTTTCCGGTATGTGCCCTTCGAAGCATAAACAAATATCTTGATGGTATTTCTCAACATAAACAATGTATTCGTCGAACTTGCCTGAAAGGATGTCTGCCAAATTTCATTTTTATTAACTTCATCTTCGTCATCTCGCGTGACACAAACCTTTCAGTGTCTTCTTTTGATTGTCTGTTACACACTGGCAGTTCCTGTGTGCTGTGGAGTAAGATTCATAATTTTCTGTTTATCTAGTGTTACAACACATAGAGTATTGAATTAAGGATTCTTTATAATTAATTTAGTTTAGACACGAATGCCACTGACTGTTGAAGTTAGTTTGAAGGCTTTATTTTTTATTATTCTATGTATTTTTAATACATACATTCCAATACAGCTATTTATCGTACATTAAAAATCATCCAGTCTTTTTAATTTATGGTACAGGCAGAAAAAATGCAATAGTAAATCCTATAAACTGTTTAAACACAATATTACTACCCGATTAATCATCGCTGGAAAAGCTGGCAAGCGACCAAACCAGACGGATTCAAGCACGGCGGTTTAACAGGGGAGAAAGGTAGTTTTAGAAAGATTTTAATTAAGTTTAAATGTTATTAATTTTTAATAACTAAACTTTTATAATATCAAAAAGAGGAAAAAATAAATGAAAAAAATTCCACAGTAATAGTTTAACTTATTTTTTTTCAATATTGCATTGTTAGTATGCTTGACTTGCACCCCTAACAAGAAATCGATTCGTCCGTTTCCGCCTTTTAACCGGGTGATGAGTTCGATGAGCCTTCTCAGTGATTAGCTAGAAGTATAATAAGAATATAAAAACTAATCGCACAAAAATTGATGATCATATTTGGGAAATTGATGATGATATTGATATATTGTCAATTGATGATCATATATCGTAAGGATGCATCCACTTCATCATTCGAAACTTACAACAAGCCTAAAATTATCATGCCAAAGAGAATAATGCCACCATTTGCAGTCCCTTAAAATCTACAAAAAAGCATTTGTAATTCATGTTTGTATTTAATATTTTGTGACAAAGTGCGCCGCTGGTGAGCATTAGGGCAGAGCCTTTCGCGTCTCGTCTATGTAACGTAACGTAAAGGCTGATTAGTTGGAGTACCGAGGGTAATATCCTGTACTTCCATATCAAAAATTTATATTTTAAAAGTTACATAATTATAGAAATCCAAAATATTAAAAATAATTAAAGAAGTAAATTTTATAAAGCACGTGCTCTGTAAAGAGTTCTACAGCAGACACAGTGTCTACAGTAAACTCACTACTGTAAACAGTGTCTACAACAAAGCCGTTGGCTCGGCTTTGTTGTAGACAATGTTTCAGCAAACGAGGAGACTCGATGGCGTTTGTGCTGTTCAGCATCTTGCGTCGTTAGTCAGACTTCCTTGTGGGAATTTTCCAGGTTTTCTCCCAAACGATACGCGCGGCATGATGGGCAAATGGCTAGGTCATTGGTACCACAATCTCCTGGTTCAAATCTTGGCGGTGGCATGGATGTTTGTGAGAGGTTCAGAATCCACTTTAAACTGTAGGTCCCGGTCTATTTAGCCCTCGTGTGCACAAGTAAAGCGACGAACCAAACCCAAACGATACGTAGCAAGTAGTTCTCCTCAAAATTCCTCCCGGAAGACACTGCCCTCCTCCTTCAGCTGGACGAAGCTAAGTCAGACTTCTACCTACGGGTGCTCCAACCCCACAGAAATTCCCCCTTTACCTCCATCCATGACTATTCGTGGGATAGGCATTGCAGGACACTGAAAATTAATCACACCAACAAATTTTTGCAAAGGATGGTATTCTTCTGCATAAAACCCCATTTGTGGTTTAAAAAAAAAAAACAGTTAAAACATATTCATATTTGACCACAATAAAACCTTTCTATTAGCAGAGGGTACATCTTTAAATAAAATCTTTAATCCACAATGGTTTAACAAATCAAATCAGATCTCGAGAATAATAAGCTGGTGGACAATTTTCTAAATCCATTCGGTCCATTCTTCTTTGGAGAACTAACGACGTGCATGTCTGGACGCACACGTTTAGGCCGTCCATTACCCTGGGTAATTGTTAGCTGCTTCTTTATTGAAACAGCCCCTGGTGTAACGCCACAACTCTTCCTCCTCCACGTAGCCACACTAGGTCGTTAGGGGTTGCTTTAACCCTCTTCATTTTGCCCTGGTAAGATGGCATATCTTAATTAAATAAAAGACGTGGTCCTCACAACTCGCAGTAAAATTGCCAAATGACTAACCCCTTAGTGAAGTAGGGGAAGTCCCCCACTCCAAATGGAGATTGAATTTTGTCAAAGTGTCATGTGCGTCAGACACTTCTAGGTCTGTTTGCATTAAGAGTCTGATTGTCGGTGGGTTATTTTAGTGCCTTTATCAAAATATAGGTTTTGGGAAAAGTAAATATAGTTGGTGATTTATTTTCGTGTTGAAAAGTATCGCACATTTTCTAGATTTGGCTTCCATTTAATGGGTGGAAATGTTGCGATTTAATTTATCTGTACATACAAAGATCTCCAATTCGTGAATTTTAATTAAATTAATAATAATATAAATCAAAATAACATTCTATTTGCACTACACTTTTGTAATGTATTTGCTCATTTTTTTCAAAAACATTAGGATTTCTCTGTATTGGTGTAGCTTGTTGAAGCAATGTGTTTTTAAATTATTATCATTAATACATATATTAATAAAAAGACATTTAATAATCTAGAAAAATTTAGTAAAATAATGTTAATTATATTTAGATCTATATTTTTAGAAATAATTTATATTTTGTTATTATATTTTATTAAAAATACAAGTTCATTAATAATATAATATTAATAATAAATTATCATAATATAAATAACTTATATTAACTTCATTAATAATATAATAATTAATAATAACATGTTTTCATATATTAATATTAATTGCGTTAATAATATAACATGAAAACATAAGTTCTCTAATATTTTTCATAGTGCAGTAGTTTGGAGACATAATTTTGTATTGAAAAATAATTTTGTATTTAAAAACTTTATAACTCTGCCAAAAGTGATTTTTTTTTCAAATGCAATATTTTATAAACTCTAAACGTTTCAAACATATAAAATTTTGGGGTTTTAAAAGAGTTTATATTTTTATATTCTGAAATAGAATAGTAATAAATGTTAGATAATATATATTTTAATTAAAAATATGTATTTAAAAAAAAACTTTTATTATACTTTTTTAATCTTATAACTGAAAATAGTATGAACATCGATATTTAATTTAACTTTTAATTATATATTCCACTGCATTATTGCTATCTGAAACAAGTTAGTTGATGTTTGTGATAATTATATTCATTTACATTTGTATAAATTACTGAAGAGGCATCACAACGCCAAAAATATATAAGTAATTTTATAATCTTTTGTTGTAATAGATATTTATCAATTTATGTAATATTAAAAATAAATTTAATCTGATTAACTCAAAGAGTAAATATAATAATGCTTCCTATTAGTACTATAAATCAGATGAAAAATAAATTATCGTAACTTTTATGAAAAAATTTTATATCAAATGTACAAAAGAAATAACTAATTCACACAAACTGAAAAACATTAAAATAAACAAGTGACATGTATTGAATTGAATTTTAAAAACAAAAATAACAATAGAAAATGCTTGATAAATAAATAATACCGAAAACAGCATCAGATATTTTAAATATTTACAAAATTCCAAATGAGAATTATGTGATTCAGCAACTGCACTTTACACCATAAACTTTACACAATAGCATCATAACCCGGAGACTTAAGTGGAAAACATAAATTCAACAAACCTTTCAAATAGATTTAAGCAGCATTTATTTTTCCCAAAGAATGAAACGAATAAAAAAAAAAAAAAAGAATTAATTCCACTTCCCAAAGTGTCCATGAAGAGTTGTTCTATTACCATCTTATCCCTGAGCGCTCATATTGCCATCCTGGGTACTGAAATAATTTAGTTCTAATTTCCAAACAACTGTTCGGAATGACATTTAACAAATTGGTGTAAATGGAGACAACTGCAGCAGAGCTTGGAGCATGGGTCCATAAAGACTGCCAGGAACAGAGGGACATAAATAAATTTTGCTGTTGTTATAAGTGTCTTGGGATATGAACCATGTAGCATGTATGTCCTCCTCTTTCCTGTTTTCTACCTGCTTGTTCGTTCTCTTACTATATCCCCAGAACTTCGGAATCCAGGCAGGATTTGCGTTCTATTATCTCTTAAAGAGCGTTGTTGCAAGTGCAGAAATAAATCGGTTCAAGATTTTCTAAGGCATTTTATTTGAACTTGTTTTTGGAGTTTTTTTCAAAATAAGGATGGGAGGTTTGCTGGTGTTTTTTCTTGTCTGGTGCATGGATCTCCCTTGTGTCTTTTAGAAAATAAAGTATTGTTGTTGTTGTTTTTTGTCGTCTTGTTGACAATCTCATGTTTTTAAAATGTTTGCATTAAAACAATGTTTCCATTTGATAATACCGACTTGACTTTGAGATTTTTGCTCGTGTTGCTCAATTTATCCAATTGCTCTTAAGAAGAAATCAGAAAAAAGAAATGAGGAAAGATCTTCAGATAATCAGTAGGATTGATTCTGATCAATTTGACTGTTTCCAAAAGTATTCAAAAAAGAAGTACCGAAATGTGGTGTTGTGCAGAACTTCTGTCACTAAATAATACAAAAAATGTTAACACATTCACAAAAATAACTACAGGATTTTTGTAGGAAATTAATTACTGATATTGCTTTATAATAGGGTTCGTCGCTCATATCAAATAATCAAGAATAGGATACGACTTTGTATTCAAAAGCAATAATATCGGGTATTTTTGTGTTTTAGCTGATATTTATATTTGATTCTAGATATGAAATTTAATGAATTAATTAAATGTACGTATCCTATTTCAATTTATTACAAAATTTTATTGCCTTATATTGAAATTAAATTTAAATTTAAAAATTATTTTGAAAAAAATTATTTTATTATTTTATTTTGAATTAAAAATTATTTTGAAATTAAATGTTATTGCCTTATATAAATAGTGAACACTTACTCACTATTTAAAAGTTCATTTCATGGATTTTTTTTTTTTTAATTATATTAAATGTTATTATAAAAAAATCAAAATATTTAACTATTTTGAATTTAAAATTAAGAATCCTTTGCTAAACAGAATTTTTGAAATTATCAATAAATAAGGTTTGTCTTCATCTATAATATTGTTTGTTAATTTATATTTGCACGGAAACCATCGCCAAAAACACTTTAATTCATATTTGTATAAGAATGAAAACATTTCAAAAAACATTCCTAATTTATATTTGCAAGAAAAACATCACCCTAGAGGGTCGCAACCTCCAACTTTAGAACCACTGCTTGAATCAGTAAACATACAAAGGAATATCTCTTCCATTTTGATGGTTGAATCTTCCAAAGCCATAAACTTTCATTTTCCCATTCTGGGATCCTGTGAAAATTGATTGGTGTTTTCCTTCCAGAAGGTGAAAGGTGTCTAAGATTACATTCACATATCAAAGGGACTCCATCTACAAAGGTCTTCCCTTTGAATGCTGTACGTTTAACTCCCTCTCATTTGAATCCACCGCGGCCTTCTCATTATCCATTTCAATCTGAGGTTCCGACCTTTGCACCGCACGTGATTTGCCAGTCTACCTGACTGGCATCCTCTCCACCAACATCTAATAGCAGGGTTGTAATCACAACAACTACAACTTACCCGGAATCTCGTGGCCACACATGAGTCGCAGATATCTACTTGGGGGGTGCTTGCTCACAGCAAATTGTCTGTCTGTGTGTGTTTTATTTATTTGTTTATTTTCCTTCTGTCTTTTTCTTTCTTCTTCGTATGTGTTTCTTCTTAATCAGTGATGCACAAACCTTCGTCTGTCTCGTCGTATGTTTATTTTACTTTAGAGATATAAATGGTGGTTTGTCTGAAGGACTTTTTCAGATTTCTTCGATGAAAAATTTAAGCAGGGAAAAGGATTATTCGAATATAGTTTTGTTAATGTTTTTAAAAAAAAACAAAATATTTAAATCTTAGAAAAATATTTTTTTTGTTATTATTATTATTATTATTATTATTATTATTTTATTAACTGTAGGATTAAATCTTTTGTCAATGATATGCTGCAGCCTGATGGCTGAGACTGCAGGCTGATCCATCTACGCAGCAGCCTGATGGTCAAGTAGCTAGCGCTCTGGCCCTTTGCTACCAAAGGCCAGAACATATATTATGAACATAATTAACCTATGAACATAATTATTAATTAATATAAAATATTCTAATAAATTATATCAATATCTTTAATAAGACTTTCTGATGGATACCTCGAATTTTGCCTTTTCCGCCACCACAGACACGCAATATGTTTATCTTCAGTTGTAGGTAATTTTTACACGCACATTTGCGTGTGCGTGTATGTTGCGTGTGATTAAGTTACAGTTAATATATACGTTTACGATCTTGAACAATTTTTTCTATCTGACTTAGCTGAAATAAGATACTAAAAACGGGAATAAATAACAACTGAATATTGTTCTCGTGACTTACTATAATTTGCATATGTGCTATAATGGGGCCTGCTGGCCGGGTATCTGTCACTCAGTGCCACAGGTTTTAGGTTAGAGTCCCGACAGTGCCATAGATGCTTGTAGTGGTTTGGAATATACTATAAACAACAGGTATCATTCAAATACGATTGTAGGGCGTTGAACCTAGGGCTAGGAATCCTAAACCGTAAAAGGGAAAACATTTCCTGTCTCGAAATCTGCTAGTAAGCTGACTGCTTTGGCGCACCATGGGGCTGTTGCGCCAATGAAGATGATGTATAATTATAATATATTTGTTAAATTTAAATTTTTATTTAATTTTTTATCGTATTTTTGTCTTATAAAAATATTTGATAAGCAGAAGTGGTAGGTGGGAAATGTTATTATAATTCTAAAACGTTAGAGGTAAAAGTTGTAATTTTTGGGTTCTGGTATGGCTCAAATGAATATTTAAATTTTAAAAATTAAAATAATCGTTCATTGTTAAGATATTTAAAGTTCTAAAATTTTGATATCACAAAATCGTTTATGCGTACATTTTTTTTAAATAAAAATAAATAAAATAAAATTTAATAAAAATAAAAATTTTAGAATATTACAAATTTAAAAATATATATTAAATATTAAATATTAAAAAAAATTTTTAAATAAAATAAAATAAAATTTAATAAAAAATAAAAATAAATAAAGTAAAAAAAATTCAAATAGCTAATGAAACTTAAGCTTTTGTAAATTATTATAATTTATTATCAAAATAGCTTACTAAAACTTTCATATATCAAACTTCTCTCTCTCTCTCATTCATTTTAACGTCATCTTAACGAATTAGCTAACTTTAACCTATTTATTCATTTTAGAATCATTGATAATTTACGCATTTTATTTTTCTGTGTCTTTTCTATTTAGAACTTCTCTTTAATCAACTCAAATAAAAAGCTTTTAATTTCAAACCAAACCGACGAAAATTCAATTTATATCATCACTAGCTTAGTTATCTCACATGCATATTCATACGCTTTTAATTGTATTCCTTTTATATTCACTTCACCCCAACGAGTCATTCACAATTTTTGAATCGCTCAAATTAAACACTCTGAATCAGAAGTTCTGAATAAACGAAAACAAGGGTTAAAAATAAATCTTCCACTTATAGGTACTGTCACCTTGGACTATCGAATATAACAATGCAATGCATAGAAGAGTATTGACATTTGATTATCGCGGATCAATATTTACCCAGCTATTACCTGAGCCCTTGTGAATTTACCCTTATTAAACGATTGGGGGATCTTCAACATAAAAAAGAAGTATATGAAAGAACATAATTTCAGTTAACATTAATTTTAGTTTGCCAGTTAACATTAACATTTTTTCAAATAATTTTATAATTTTAACGTCAATTTTTTCAGACTTCTCATTTATTTTAACGTCATCTTAACGAATTAGCTAACTTTAAGCCGTTTATTCATTTGCGAATCATTGATAATTTACGCATTTCATTTTTCTGTGTCTTTTCTATTTAGAACTTCTCTTTAATCAACTCAAAAAAAGCTTTTCCTTTTAAAACCAAACCAAAGAAAATTCCATTTATTTAACCACTCGCTTAGTTATCTCACATGCATATTCATACGCTTTTAGTTGTATTCCTTTTACATTCTCCTCATAATTTCAAACCAAAAATTCCATTTATTTAATCACTCGTTTAGTTATCTCACATGCATATTCATGCGCTTTTAATTGTATTCCTTTTACATTCACTCCATCCTTTCTCTTTCCACGAGTCATTCACAATTTTTGAATTGCTCAAATCAAACACTCTGAATCAGAAGTTCTGAATAAACGGAAGCGGTGGTAAAAATAAAAATAAAAAAGAATCTTCCACTTATGGGTACGTGTCACCTTGGTCTATCCAATACAACAACGCAATGCATAGAAGAGTATTGACATTTGATTATCGCGGATCAATATTTACCCAGCTATTACCTGAGCCCTTGTGAATTTACCCTTATTAAGCGATTGGGGGATCTTTCGACATAAAAAAAAAAGAAGTATATGAAAGAACATAATGGCGGCAAAATGAATTCCTCCAACATACGGGATTGTCGTTCCCTTACCAGAAGGTATCCATCATCACAGAATTCCCTACTCATTCCCCTGTATGCTTTCCATCATCGCTTACCACCTGCCGACTGATATTTTTTCCCCTTTTTGATGGTTTTTATTTTTTTCCCTTTTATTTTACCGTTGAATGATATTTTTTCCCTTTTTTGATGCCCCTCCAATGGTTGTTGTTGTTATATTCGTGATGTCTCCATTGCTTAACCAGCTGCGAGTAGAGAAAAAGTTGGATGAAAAAAATAATAAATAAATGGTAATAAGTAATAAAAGGAAAGAGTTATTTGTCACCTATTGAATTGCACAGATGAATGAAATATTGGGGAATTATGAGGGTGTATTTGTGGAATTTTTGTTCAAGGATATATATGAGAATTCATTTTTAACATTTTTGTTCAAGGATTTATATGAGATTCATTTTATAACATTTTGTTTTATCTAAACAAAAATGTTAAAAAGTCTAAAGCAGGGGGGGGGGTCAACCCCGACCGCCTTGAATATTTTTCCGGCCTATGCGATTTACTTATTTTATAATGACCTAAAATAGTGAAAAACATTGTATTAAAAAAATACTTTATGTGCGCATCCCTATATTCAAAAATGAACTGCCGAAATTATGAGAAAAAATTAACTTTGATTTAAAATAATATTTTTTGCGAATATAAGACAGATATTGCCTGTTTTATTTATGAGTTTACAGGTATAAGTTCGCACAATAATTTAATTATGTTCTGCGAACTCATGATGCGCGCTCATCGATTTGCAAAAAAACTAAGTGAAAAGTGGAGAAACAAATATCGTACTAGTAAAATAAATATTTTTTAATGATTTCGTTTATATTTATATATTTTTTATATTTCATTTTTAGTGTTATAGCTTTCTTTACAATGTTCGTTTAGTATAATTATTATTATATTATTTATATTTACATATAAGAATAATAGTAAACGCAAAAATAATAACTCTTTATGTTTCAATTTTTCACTCAAAAAATTTATACTTTGGGTCTAAATCTAATATGGGGATATATAATTTTTATATGCGGGCTCGCTTTGGAGTTAGGATGCATTTCCAAAGTGGCCCGCAAGATCATTTAATTTGGCCACCCCTGGTCTAAAAGAAAACAGTATTATAAAAAAAAAATTATTTTCTCTGATATATATTAATAAAAAGATTATGATGGATAAGATATACTTATAGCAGTATGAAAAGTTTTTTTAGTGTTTTTATTTTACATCACAAAGTATTTTTGCTATCTGCTAATGAATTGCTTTTATAAATATCAAAATATGCCAAAACAAAAATATTCAAACTGAAATTAAAAAATAAAAGAAAATTTTCCGGGTAAAAAAGTAATTTACGAAATTTTCTGTTAGTGGAAAAATAAATGTCTGGAAAATTATCTTATAAAGTTACAGACAAGAATTTCTTAGTGCTTTGCACTTGTGATTAATTGAATTTTCTTCTAACTAACGAAAAGAATATTTAATGAAAGATAAATTTAAAATTTATTGCATTAAGCTATTAAGTATAAATAAGATAAAATAATTATTCACTAAATAAGAAATAATTGCCTAATTATCTTCAGACATTTTCCATTAATTGAATTAATAAAAATGTTGTTGATATCCACATGAGAACTTTGGCAGATGTTATAGTAGACAAATGTCTAGACATCTTCTAAGCATTGGCAGTGTGAAAAGTTGAACTAAGTTATTCTATACATATACATTTGCATAACTTAGTTAATATTTTACTTTTAATATTTATTATACATAATAATTGTAATAAATAGATATATTTTATAAATATTATCCATAAATATTATATATACTTTATTAATGTCATGAATAACTAACAAAGTTCTGTAAATTAGACTATCAGTTATTCTTTATCTAATATTATTAGATATAAAGTAAAATTAAATTAAATTAAAATAAAGTAAAATTTTCTCTAATAATTACTTGTACTTTAATTAGAAGTAAGGCATATAGATAAAATGACAAAATTAAATTAAACTCAAATAATTAAATTATTCACTTAATTTTATATCCAAATTCCATATCCAAAATTAATTTTTAAGTCATTTCAGAAATCTCAATCATCATTTTCTATTCTTTTTTTTTTTTATATCACATTAATGACTGTTACCGCATTCTATGTAATAATTTGTATTTATTAGAATGCAAAATGTTAGAGGATGAAATTTATTGACGTAAATATCAATAACGAAATTTCAAATATTTTTATAAAAAGAATTGTTACGTAAACATGAATAGCGATTTAAAACTGTGTTAAAAAAGAAACGTTATTTAATTATCAATTGCAAAATAAAGACCCATGAATTGACACGACTAAAACTTGTCATGCTGATCTTTTTTTTTTTTTTCTTTTCTTTTTCTTCTGGGCGATGACATATTCGTGACATCATTACATAGCAGCTGCGGAAAAGGGAAGTAAACAGAGAGATGAAAGTGAGGTATTCTTTTGATAAATGATGGTAATGAGTGACAATAGTGGTGGCATGCCAGACAGGATGATGAAAATGAATTTTTGTCTTCTTTTGTGCATGAATTTGTGATATATTCTGATTGAAGGAAATTATCAGAATTTTTGTAGAATAAAATTCTAAATGAAGAAAATGATCAGAATTTTTGTAGAATAAAATTCTGATTGAAGAAAATGATCAGAATTTTGTAGAATAAAATTCTAAATGAAGAAAATGATCAGAATTTTTGTAGAATAAAATTCTAATTGAAGAAAATGATCAGAATTTTTGTAGAATAAAACTATGATTGAAGGAAATGATTGATAGAATGATTGATACTGAGAAGATTGATCAAAATTTTCGTAGAATAGAGTTATGATTGAAGGAAATGATTGATAGAATGATTGATTCTGAGAAGATTGATTAGAATTTTCGTAGAATAGAATTATGATTGAAGCAAATGATCAGAATTTTTACAGTAACATTCTGATTGAAGGAAAATGATCATAATTTTTGTAGGATAAAATTCTGATTGAAGGAAATGATTTGAATGAACCATTTTGAACTCTCACATTTCTAAAATTAACGTGGATTTCACCAAGCTGTCATTCATTGATTTAAGTACAACCAGTTTAAAAATCAATAACATTTTCTAGAATAATCTATCGATAGTTCACTATAAATCCAGTGAAGATATTGTTGTACGATAGAAAAAAAAAGCTTTTCTTCTGCTTTCTGTAGAACCGGATGTGGTAATTTCTTAATCCGGACCCTTAAATAATCGAGTATCAACTTGAGATGCTTTCGAAGGGTTCCCCCCTTCCTCTTAAATCAGACCAGGGAAATCCACTTTCCCCATCCAAATGGGCGCCCAATCCTTTCCCATCTTGTTCCCTTGCGGTACCCAAAGGTCTAAATTGTTGGAAACCCGAGTGAAAGCGAGGTGGGACGGAAGAAATTTTCTATTCGAACCTGTTTCCTCCCTTCCTTCCTTTTATTTCTCGATGCGAAAGGGGAAGAAAAATAAGGCACCTTCTCCAAATGATGGGAACACAACAGAAGAGCTGCTGGGAGAAGAAGAAAGAGAAGTGGAACTTCTTGAAGTTCAGTAGGGCAGGCAGAAGAACCTGTGACACAAAAAGCGAACAACAAAACTGGTTCCTCCGCTTCGTATTATACCTGTTCCTTTCAAATCCACACACAACACAGACTCTCTCTCTCTCTCTCCACTGTATACTTTTTTTTTTTTTGCTTTTGGTTTTGCTTTTTACCCAGTTCTGCATCGGTGGTATCGGGTGTACTTTTTTATTTGGGACCTATGCAATTTGGGGCCGGCTTTTTGGATATGGTTGGCAAGTCTCAGGGACATAAACAGATTTGTGGAAATTTGCCTGGAGATGAAAGGAAGGGCCGAACTTTTGTGCATAGATGGTTGTTTGGGTGTAGGATATCCACACGAGGCTGTGACTCACCTTATAATATAAATCCTTATATAGCATACTGGGGTTTTTTTTCCTTCTTTCTTTCATCCGTGTCAATTTCTTTTCATGTTGTCCAGTACATTGACATTTGCAACATCTAAAAAATATCTATTTGAGCCTCAACGGATTCAAATTTAGAGAAATAAAATGTAATTTCTACTTTCTTTCCAGCTTTTGTCTTGAAAGTCTAAATGTACGCTGGCTCCCTTATGCCTTCTTTCCTTCAAATCCATATAGAACACTTACACTCACTCTGACTGATGGTGAGACTGATGATGATGACTGATGATGAGAGTACGGGAGGAAGATGTAACTGCGCTGAATGGGAGTGTCACATGGAAGAAAAATTAGAAACCAAGATGTTTTCACTGGATGTCATAATCATCATTGAGTCGTCTCGTTTCTAAAAGCAGTTACTGTAACTGTTGAGGTTCGAATTTGATTTGTTGATAAAGCACTTTACCATTAGAGCAGTAATCGGGCATCGCATTGTTATTAAAAAGAAATTTTTGCATATTTACTATAAGAGCTACTCCCTATTAAGTTAGTCATTTGTTTATTTCTCTCTCTCTCTCTCTCTCTCTGTATCTTTATCTTTATTTCCATCTGTATCTCTATATCTCCATCAATATATATATCTCCGCATCTGTATCTCTATCTTCATAAATATAATTTATATTTTAAAGAATCACTTAAAAACAAATAACCAAATATCCAAATTTTATCGTTTAATGTATGCAATTAAAAACTTTTATAATTTCTATGGTGTGTTACGATTCTTACGATAAATTTATAAAATAATCTGAACTAAATTATTCGAAATAAAGCAAATTTCACAACTTAAAATATTAATTTCTAAATATCCTTTTGGGTACAAAATTTCATGTTGAATTATTAGAGTATAAAATTCAAAGTGACGAAAAAATGTAAAGCAAGTAAGAAAAATAATTTCAAAAAATACTTTATATCACAGAACTTATTAAAAACCCTATTTTTAGTATCCATTACTGATCGTGTAATAAATTTAATTAATAATTTTTTAAAAAATGGAAACTTAATTTCACTGTGACAAACATCTTGAATTTTCGAAAGAAATTAAAGAAATCTATACGCTTTGATTACTTTTTTAAATCAATGTAATTTTTAATTTAATATTTAATTTACAATTATCTGTACAAGGAAAATATTTAACATAACTTAATTTTTTAAGAAGAAACTAAATTTTGATTAACTTACATTTTAAAAAATTTAAAAATCATTAATTATTCATTTTAATTCGAGTACTTTTATTATATGCTAGAACTCTTTTTGATCATTTCACAATATCATTATTTTTTAATGAATAAAATAATTCTTGATTTTTACCTTTAATGTTGTTGCTTAATTTACAAACTTTTTGTTAGCTCTTAATTGAATGTTAAATATATTTATGTATATTTTTAGATTTTTTTTTTTCTTTTGCATCTTGAGCATTAAAAGATGTTAAAAATCCTTTGAATATCTAATGGTATTAAAATTTATGAACATCGTTTTTGTTTGTAAAAATATTTTAATTTTATTACTGCAAGCTTTGAAAAACAGATTAAAATTAATTGGTTTTGGGTTTATTTCAGCCAGTTTTCGCACCTTTAAAGATGTTATATCTTAATTGAATTTTAAAATTTTAAATTAAATCTCTTTTTCCAGAGATAATTTTTGTTTCTAAAATGCTTATTAAAATTTTTATGAATTTAAACTGACGTCGATTTCATCACTCAAAGTGAAATTTTTATCACTTTATTTTTTTTTCCTTAAAATATTTTCAAGCTTTAAGTAAGAGATGTAATTAAATGTAAGAGATTCTAAATGAAAATATCGATTGCTAAAAGTTATTTCTTAATAAGGGAAAAGTAAAATATTTTATTTTAAGTGCAATTAATACAATATTTTGATTACTTAATGCTATTATTACTTAATTAATACAATATTTTGATTACTTAATGCTAATATTACTTAATTAATACAATATTTTGATTATATTTTATAATCTGTAATTAATTTTAAGCTCATGTCTATTGCTTTACACGGTTAATATACTTAGTACAATTTTGACATTTTAATATTGTATTTAAATCTTGGGCTAGACTTCGTGGCTCAGTAATAGCGTGCGCTATAGATGAGCATTAGGACTGAGGCTCAGTCCGCTGGCGGGTTTGTTGTAGACACTGTTTTAAAAAACGAGGAGACTCGCTGGCGTTTATTATGTTCAACATCTTACCTCGTGAGTCAGACTACCTGGTGGAAGTTTTCCGGGTTTTCTCCCATACGATACGCAAATGTGGGGTTGTTCCCTAAAAGAACTACCGGAGGCACTGCCCTCCTTCTTCAACGACAAGGAGCTAAGTCATACTTCTCTATACAGGTGCTCCATCACAACAGAAGCTGTCTACCTTTTCCCTCCTTCCATGAGTGGACTACACATGGAAAGTCCGTCTAACGCTGGCGGATACTAAAAATTGTCAGAACACAACATTTTTATCTTGCTGATAAAATACTTCTACATTAAAATTGCTAAACATAGTATTAAATCTAGTATTATCATAGTATTATCTAACGCTGGCGAATACTAAGAATGGTCAGAACGCAACATTTTTATCTTGCTGATAAAATTCTTCTACATTAAAATTACTAAACATAGTATTAAATTTTGCCTACAAATAGCTTCTGTATATTCATTAAAAATCTATATTGAATTTTGAATTTTTAACGTTTACTACGTTGGGTTTAAATGTGTTGATCACTGAATTAAAATACACGCGCCCCTGGGTTAATTATTAATTAATATGTTTAATTTAATTCCAAGAATAAATTTTGTAACTTCTTCTATACTATACTATACTATATTTCCAGTAATGATTAATGAGCATAAAAATTCAAGATAAAAATTCCATCGTGTTTCTTTTAATTTCTTTTTCTTTTTTTTTTTTTTTCTTGCTTCAAAACGACAGGTTACAATATAAACTAACTAATAAATTTAGTTAACTAAAGTTCGTATTCATTAAAATAAATTTGATGAAAAAGTAATTCAGCAATCATTTTTCTCCGCCCTATTGGAATAGACTTACTGATTTTTTTTTTTTTTTTTTTTTTGTAGTAACAATTACTAAAAAAAGTCATTAGCTTTGTTGCTAACAATAGAGGATATTCATTTAAATATCAAAAGATAATATTCATTATCCAACTAACTAATAATTACTTCTATAATATAATAACTATTCTGTAATATAATAATGATAATAATAACTAGTAATAATTACTTCTGAACCACTAAATAACAAAAGTATGTATAAATATTAACTACTTCTGTGTTATACGACAATTCATTTTCAGTTGTTTTTTTTATGATAGTCATTAAAATAATGATTTAATTACCGTATTTTCCAAAGATAATTTTTCTTTGAAAAGCATTACTTTACATGTCTTATAAGTCGATAAAGAAGTTTTTTCCTATTTTGATAGGTTCTCTTATATTCTAAGAACCTCTATAAGTGGGTAATGTCAGCCAATCGGAAACTTGATTTTTGCCCAATCAGGTTTATTGCCTTGCGTTCTGCAAAGGTTTTAGTATCCGGTGGAAATCCACTTTCAATCTTTTACCGTTGACGTCCTACAAAATTTTCCTTTTTAAAATAGATCCTTTTTTTTTTATTGCTTCATAATTATAATAAACAAATAAGTAGGATGTTTATGAATATTTTCAGATTGTTCCTTTATAGTACTATATTTATTGTACATATAATATAGTTTAATATAGTTTATATTATGTTACCTTAACGTTTCTGTTTTTGGCCGTTTTTTAAAATCATTTATTCGATAGATAAGATAAATGGTATAAAAAAATTTTTTAATTCTATTTATGTAGCAAAACAAGAGTTATATAACCTTTCTTTTATTTTGGCTATCGTATTAAAGAGGTATTAAGAGGTTTGTGGCAAATAAAAATATTGAAATTACAGAAATTTATATGAAAGTATATTTTATGGCAACACCTAGAATATGTTACTATCATTTGCAATGTATCTCATTTTTGAATTTTTTTTTGCATCCCTATAGTAGGGATGCAAAAATTTTTAAATAATTTAATAGTAGGGAATTCAGGAAATAAAAAAAAATTATATAGTAGGGAATTTTGAACATTCCCTACTATATAATTTGTTTAATAACAACCCTATAGTAGGAATAAATCATTGTTATTTTAATTCAATGCACCGAATTATATTTTATAATCCTTATTTTGTGTTTGAATCGAAGTTTAAAGGACGCTGTGAAAACGTAGACAGTGGTTAAGTTCCTTTTGAGACGTATAACATTATTAATGTACTGAAAAAAAAAAATATATTGCAAAAATTTCTATATTGACTTAATCTCTGATTTTAGTTAGGTCTTTAGATTAATTTCTATTTTGGTAAAGAACACATAAACACGTTATTCTTTCCTGTTTAGATTAGATTTTTTAATGAAAGTGAACTTATAGTTATTCGAAAATAAAATAAGAAGAAAATTCATTATAATATTCAAAGACCATTACATTTTTTCATTAGAAATGCATTCGTAAAGTGGATAAATACTATACCGTTCTAAATACAATGATTTACTATCCACAGTAATCAATTTAACAACAATACATTTTTTAACAATGATGAGCAAGTACTTCTACATCTGAGATGGAAAAAAAAAAAATTCAATTTCCTTTGTTGCTGGTAGCAAGAGAAAATACTCATTAAATATTACAAAAAAAATTACCCATTATCATTCTTCTCGTATTCCAACAATTTATTTCCCGTTCTATTAGTAATCGTGGTAAAATAATGATTTAATTACTTGTTTTTTAAATGATCCTTTTGGGAAAAAAAAAATTTCAATTTTTTTTTTTTTTTTTTTTTTTTTTTTTTTTTGCATACCAATCTTCTGGAAATACTTTTACCACAGTTGAACTCTCACATATTGAGCTATAAATGCCAGTAATCAAGCTTTCTGCGTGCATCACTGATCTTTTCTTTTCTCTTTTTTTTTTTTTTCTTTTTCTTGCAATCCACCTCCAACAAGTTTCGTATGTTGTTGGGACAACAAAATACTGTGCAATTTTTTTCTTTCTTTCTTTTTTTCTCTTCACCTTTGCGAACTTCTGCGAACAACAGAGAAAGGAACTTAGCTTCAGGGGTGCTTCAAAAAGCACCTTCGACAGCAGGTGAACGAACAGTAGCCTCTTGTTCTGACCTTCCTTTTTTTTTTTTTTTTTTTTTTTTTCTTTTTTTTTTTCTTTCCCCATCTCCCCTTCTGCTTGTAAGACATTGCAGGTGGTAAATGCTTTAGGTTGCTGTAACACGACTGGCCGTTTTGTTACGCAAAAACTGATTGAATAACAAAACAGCCGTAAGAAGAGATGTGTGTTTCATTTCGCTTGTGTCTCTTTTATGTCTTTGTTGTGTGGCTTTTCTTGTAATAAATAATGAGAATATATTTTCAGGGACAAGGTCCATGTTTGGTTTTTATATAAATTCAACTTATAGAAGTTTGAATGTAAAAATTCATGGCTTGCATAAAACTATAAATTTGGCCGAATTATTTCAAAATTATTTATAGATATCATACTAAAACGTAATGCGGTATCATACCAAAAAATACAGCAAAAAAAAAAAGTGTAGGAGTATATACCCCCAATTGAATAGAAAGTTATGTATATGAAGTAAATAAGTTATATATATAACACTTTGCTATATTAATAATAAATTGTTAATGAAATAAAAAAAATTGTTAGATATTTTAAAATTTGAAAACTGGGAGCTTTTCTATCAATGCAAAAATGTCTGGTTACAGAGTTTATTGTCTGATATATAAGTTATTTTCGAATTTTCCCAAGAAAGAGTTGTAGCATTTCCGTTTCCAGAAGAAAAGGAATGTATATTCTTTATCAAGTGCATAATAACAACCTATCATTAAAATCTGACAGCATATAAGTAGTGTCGTGGATATTTATACTACATGTAATTATTGTCTTGCTCTAAAAAGAACAACTTGTCACTCAAATCTGACAGCAGATAATCAGTGTTAAGGAATAATATATCTTAAAATTAGCGATTGCCTTCACGGTCACGTCTTGTCGTCTGGCCTTCACAGATCGATACAGATGAGATTTGGACTCGTCATGAGTTGCTGTGTCGTGATTTGTGATTGACCGTGGGCTGAGGAAGTATCCACTCCAAGCAGAAAATCCAAAAATCCAAAATCTATAAAATAAAAGTTACTTGTATTTAAATTTCCTAGAGTTTAATTTTTAAACTTCAACAAACTTATATTTTAGAAAATATATTGTGATCATTTCATCAAAAACTACTTCTTGCAGTTATATCTTCGAAAACTAGTCAGTTTCAATAAAAAGTTAAATTTTAAGGTTTCGTACGGTATATCTTTTAAAAATAAATTGTGTAGGCTTTTAGAAGAATTTATTAAATAGAACACCAAAAAAGTGTCTCATTTTTTATGCTTTAATTTTATCGTCGCATTAATATGTCACATCGTAATTCGAGAACATCAAAAATAGATACAGATTAGTAACGTGATAAGCTGTAGAAAGTTTTTGATAACCTTTTATACGGGAACGAACATTTTGCGTAATTTAATACATAACAAATGAAAATGATCGTTTACTGCGATCATTAATCAAACACGTTAAGATATCCAGGGTTATGAATTATTGTTCACAGAAGCAGTTGAGCTAAAAATGAATAATTTTAAGATTATTAATTGATTTAAATACAGAAAGAACTCGTGCTTTTATCTAGTTTTTAAGATGTTTGGCACAGTTTCAAAAAAAATGTTTATTCTGTAAGTACTTTTTGATGAAACGTCAACAAAAAATTTGTAGGATTTATTTTATGTTATAATAATGTTGTATAACAGTGATTGATTTTTATGCTTTTCGTAAATATTCTTCAATGCAATGTTGAACATTTTCAGGTCAGTTTAAAGATTAGTGCGACGTGTGTCTTTATTTCTGGATAAAGTAATTTATCTTCATAATTTAATTGTTAATCCCAAACTACACATTTTTTTGTTGTTGCAGATTTGCATTTGTTATTTTTGTTATATTTTTTTAATTCCAGTGCGCTATAAATGTTCCCAGTTATAAATGTAATAATTAATCAAATTTCAATTTATTAGCATATTCAAATATTTATTTAGTGATCGGAAACAATCATTGAAATCGAATTGAAGAATCTAATTGTTTGAAATGAATCGAAATTCTTCATTTTCAGTTCCTAAAACTGACAACATATCCGTGAAGATTGAAGAAAACAATTCAAATGTTTATTCATTGTGCTTAGATTTTTTTTTTTTTTTTTTTTGTCAAAATTAATTTCTCGCATTTTTAAAACTATAATTCATCCTGACAAAATCACTATACTTTAATTGTAGCGTACATGTTGGGCAACCCGAATGTAACTGGGTGGGTTGAGTTGAAACATTTAATGCACAGGTTGCAGAACTCGCAGCTTTATTGACACACGCATAAACACCACACACATACAATATTTAACACATTTAAAGACACATAATTATAGATTCGTGGAAAAGAACTCCAATTTTAAGCTGAAAACCCCCCAAAAAAAAAAATTAATGATATACTTCTCTCCGGTGAGAGTCTGTTGGTCACCTTACCTTTCTCCGAATGCAACAGGGGGCACTCTTGTCAGTGGGTAGGAGGAAGCATGGTTAGAAATTTCAGAATTAATTTAGAAACTTTCTTTTACAACTTGCAATATGTATTGTGATTAATATTTGTAAAAAAAATTTCTTAATTCAACACCTTTTCACACCTTTCATCGCGTAATATTTATATGCTATAATTGAAAAAGACCTTTATTTAATCTACACGGAAAGAAAAATAAGTTTATAAATATGACTATCCGATACTAACTAGTTTATACTATGGCTATCCGATACTACTATCTTAGTAAATCATACTTACTAAACCGCAAATTCTAGTGCTATTCCGTTCTAGAACTGTTTTATATAAGTTTAGAAAAATTTTACCTGTGTCATGTTTATTTAATGAAGTATTTATAGTGAATAATTGAATGCATTCATTATTTCTTCTTATTAATTTAACTTTTTTTTTATTTTCAGGTAAGAAATTGCATTTGTATCTATTAAGAAGTCATCTCGGGTAAGAAAGTCGACACTTTATAGGATGTTTTATTACAAGTTTATTTATTAAAACTCTATAATCTGTATCTGGATTTGCGATCTCTCCAAATAATCTTTGCAATTGGTGACTTGAATTAATAAAAAACATTGAAAAATTGAAGAAGAAATGAAAGGACTCTACTTCAAAGCCGAAAACCCGATACTCAGGTAAACGCGGGATGCGCAAAATATATTTACTCTTTGAATGAGAGTCTGTAGACCAACTATTACGCAGGGTTGCGTTGTATATAATTCCTCTCGGGAGGAAAGACTATAAACTAAACGTTTCTCAACAAGACTGCAAGTTGCACTATACTTCATCTTCGGGTAAGAGTCTCGAGACCTGCTGACCATTTTTCCTGAACGCCACGGGGCGCTTTCGCCAATGCGTAGGAGGAAGCATGGTTACATAATTTTATTGTTCGTATGCCTTAACTCGATATTACCAGCTGACGTCCACTATTACAATATTTCAAATTGTTATTGATGAATTATTTAAATGCATCATACAATTAAATATCTAAAACATTTCTCTGTGAGATTGTAGAGGATATATATTTTCTTACTCTTCTATTGGGTTTAAAATTTTTAGATAAGTCGATATTTATTGTATAGTAGAAGAGCATTGAAACGTCAACTGAATAGAATCGCTGAAAGCTTCCAAATCTTATAGAATATTCTTGCAGATATACAAAGTTTAACTTACGTAGTAGACGCATTTATAAGCAGATAAAGTTTTAGGAAATATGTAGAATTCTTATCAATATAAAATATTTTATTGTAGAGTAATGCACAATGTTACTATGTTGTCTCTAGCAAAAATGTTTAGGCGCGTAGTCGATTGATAATGAAAAGGAAAATTAAGTTATGAAAATTTGTTAACAAACCACAAAGTCACATAGAAAAGTTACTAATAAAGGGTAGATACTTTTCCAAACAGGAGGTATCAAGTTTAAAGAATTTTCATGTTATTGAAATATGTATATTTGCATTTTAGCAAGTCTTGTTGCGGGGTATCATCTTTGAGTCTTTCTTCGGTAGTTGTCCTGAGGCTCACCAGAAATTTATTCATCAGAATTGGATACATGAATTTCTATTATATTTTATTCAATAGAATAAAATAAACATGCATGAAGTTTATGTAAATAAAATTAAACATTTTATTAAAAAGTCCGAGAAGTATTTTATTTTTTTGAGATTTGAAGGATATGCATATATATTATTACTGCATAAATAATTAATTTTCTGAAATATTTTCGTATAAAAATACCTGAAGTTTTTCTTTTAATATTTCTTAAAGAAAATCTGTATATGACGTCTATCTTGCAATCCGATTTAGTTGTTCTACGTGAAATAAACTTTTATTATTAACCGATGTTCTATAAAATATGTTCTGCCAGTATTAAGTTAAATAAGATCCTGTCAAAACAGCCTGTACTGAATCTAAGTTTTTTTTTTTTTTAAACTGGCATAAAATTGCTTTATAATCTATGGCAGAAGTGCATTAAAGTAGATGGAGAATATTTTGATTACATCTGTTCAAAGAATTTGCTTTTGTGACTTTTTAAAATTGGATTATCAAAAGTACATTTCATATGGAACACCCCAATATATTCAAAGACATATGTTCAAAACGGATGCAAAAAAATAATAATAATTAATAAATAAAAATAAAAAGAAAAGAAAAATAAAAGAACGAAATGAAGTTATCCATATATGTAAAAGAAATACACCATATAATCATTTCCATTTAAATTGTATCTAAATATACTTAAAGTCTTCTCTGATCAATTGTTTAAATGTTTTTATGTATATAAGAAAATACCTGCAATACAATGATCTCAAAATTGAAATGAATAATAATAAGAAATGCAACAAAGAAACTTTTGTATATCATACATCATCTTCTATCACAAGCTTTTAGTCATCATAAAATATAAAAAAATAGAACGAATAATTATTGCTTTATTCTATCAACCATCTGTCAAGAAAAATACTTTTTTTCCTTCCACCTCTTATCAAGATACACCATCTCTTTATATATATATATATCACATAATAATATATATATATTCTATATATATATCACAATGGAAACATCTCCCATTTTTACATGTAAGACAAATAATATTATAAAAATATAATATAACGAAATATTTATTCTATCATATATCATCTTCTATCAACCCTCTAGTCATCATAAAAATAAAACAATTTCTTGTTATTTCCAATCCCCAAGATGCATAATCTAGATACATTATCCAAAGTCATTTTTGCATACACCTGACAGCATATACTACAATAAAAACATCTTTAAATTAACAAATAATAATAATACAAAATGTAGCCAAACAAATTTATTCTTATCATACATCATCTTCTACCAACCCTGTAGTCATCAGAAAATAAAAAGAATAAATCGTTTTTCTTTCTTCTGCCTCACCATCCAAATTAGCCTCCACTCGACTAGCTTCCGCTCTCCAAACTTGATAAAAGGTGGCCGTATCCATGGTTGTCACTCAAGAAGAAAATGTGAAAATAAATATTGTTCTTCACTCAAAGTTCTTCGAAAACCGCACCCTACCCCCTAAGTAAGCACACCACTTGACATCTGCACTCCTACCTCTCACCAACAATCCCACTCTGATCGATTGCGTAACAAAATTATTTGGACTACACTTTTTACCATCCTTCTATAACTGTAGCAAAGAGGTGAGGCCGGTTGAGTTTACTTCTAATTATATTTTCATTGGTGAAGACGATATTTTATCTGGGAGGTGGCTGGGAGGTAGAAAAAAATTAAATTATTGGAGCCCAACCCCTTTTCTACTTTTTTTTTTTTTTCCTTCTGTTCTTGAGTTTGGAGTTGGCGACGACTGTTCTCTGCGGGGATTCTTTCCTGGTTGTTGGTTTAGTGAGAATGGAGAATTTGAAGTACGTCTAAACATCTGCTGGCTTTGAGTTTTGGATTTTAATTTTTAATGGTGATGGATAATGCATAAATTTGAGTTAGGTTTTCGAAAAGTTTTTCCTTTTTGCCGAAGGGCATATGTGTTCTGGAATCAAAGAAGATTGGAGTTCAATACTATTAAATCTTTTAGAAGTAAAGTGTTTCAATTATAGTAATTTAGTTACTTAAGTTCTCTAATTCAATTAGGAAAAGTTTCATTAATCTTAATTTACATGTAAAAGAAATTGGGGGTAACTTTGTTACAAAAACAAAACAAATACACTCTTAAAATAGTTAATTTTTTTTTTATTTAAAATTTTTTTATAATTCTTTTTTATCTTAGCTATAAATAGATTTAATTATCATCACAGCTAAAATCATCCCAATTTTGTAGAATCATATCTGGTTGTTCATAATTGTTTTTCGTGACTAGTTAGTTAACTTACTTTGGCCTTCATGATGACTAGCACTCGGTGCTATAGATGTTTGTAGGGTTAGGCGTGACAACCCTAAATATAAAAATAAATCATCACTGCCTCCGAAATCTGCCAGCAGGTGTAGACGACCCTTGGACCACCATGGGTTATAGTGCCAAGAGTTAGTTAATTTATTTTAAACAATGACTAAGATCTATCACAAACTAAGATCCATTTTAGTTGTAAAAGAAATAAAATTTGAACTTAGATTCGAACCACTATTTCATAGATAATGAAGAAATAAATGAAAAAAATAAGAAAAACAATGGATTTTGGTGCATAAATAATACTAATTGGAACATATTACTAAGCTACTGTTTCAATATTTTATTTGATTACACTTTGTTTAACTTGGAACCTTGAAGAAATTAAAGAGTTGTTACAATAATGCTAACTACTTCGGTTTAATCTATCTGATACATTTTTGCTTAAAGAGAAAATAAATATCAGATTCAGTTTATAAGTATCACCATCTTTTGTAAAATCTTTAACCTCAACCTCTCTGTAAAATATTCCCTCTATGTTAAAATTACCAACCCCAAAAACATTATGAACTGAATTCTGCTTAATGATTAACTGATTTGTTGACATACATATTAATAAAAAAGATCTGTAAATAACACCCTATTCTTGCGAAATGATATACGACTACATCTAAAAGCAGCTACGGCTTTATTGATACTTTATTACCAATACCAGATATCCCATCTCTTTCGCATAAAAGCGTCACAAGTCCTTTCATCCAACAAAATCCAAGTCTTTCCTGCTTATGATGATAGATATATTGCAATTTTTTTCTATATATTTTTTTTTTTATTTGGGGGAACCTATTCCTTTTAGAAGGGTGGTGGTGGACAACGGGAAAGATTGACAGGTCGCGGACTCTGAACGTAAGGGAATTCATTCTTGAATCTAGGGATGAGATCATTTTAGCATCTTGGAAAAGGGCAAGGACACCTTTGTCAGACGAATTCCGCGTGCCACCTGCCGGTCTTTTCACTTGACAAGGGATCAGCGTGATTGCTTTTTTTCCTTGCCTACCCCCTGCTCCGTCCCCCTGCCGTAGAACATATCGTTTATAAAACTCCCTTGCCTATACAGCACCTGGTGCTCTGCTGTGCCTTTTCGTTGGTGGCGTTTTAAGTATTTTATTTTAAGGTGCATTTTAGAACGAATGCAAATAATTAGTAATACTTTTATATTTTTCTCTTGTTTCTTTAATAAAAGTAAACAATATTTAATAATGAATAAGGCGATATCTTAAATAGTCACCTTATTTATTATTATTTCTTTTAAGCCTACTTTAGTCCAAATAGTTTTTAAGTTTATTAACCGATTGGGTGAAAATTGGAAGTAATAATCGATAATAAATGTTTTGTGGCATGGTTAACAATTCATTTAACAAATTTAAGATTTAGATTTATCGAAATGGTAATGGTTTATTTTACCTGCTGGATAAGTTAAGAGTTAAATTTTTGTTTTTATTTTGACTTGTAATAAAACTGTTTACAGAAAACCTAATTTGAATTTTTTGCCAATGAAATAACTAATCAATTTACTTGTTTGCTGATCAATATGAAATATTTGGCCATTATTATAAATAAAAGATTAATTATTGTGAGATTGTTTGTGTTTTGTTCTTTAAATACCAGGAAAATTATGACACTGAAAGATAAAAATTTTTATTATCTGAATTCATGCCATTTTTATCTAGTGCATAATCAAAGTTCATTAAAATATATTTAAATATTTATTTTTTAATTAAATAGAAATTGAAATTTTTGAAATAAAATCAATGCTTTGCAACAATACCAGCTTTTAAAAAGTGTGTTTATAAAATAATACTAATATTAATTTCTTAAAAACATGACAATTGAGATTATATAATACAGATTAACCGAAACTCATTTGTTCTGAAATGTTCTTAAAAACTCATTTTCAGTTATTAATAAATTTTTTTCCCAATATAAACTAAACATATCATGATAATTAATAATATAAAACAATTAAGATAATATCACTAAAACATATCATGATAAAGCGTTTACTCAAAATCATTGAAGAACTTGAATTGTTTATGTTGTTTACTAAAGTTTATTTTAGATTATATTTTTAGTTGTTTATTTTTTCCTTGATAGAAAAATGATTCAATTAAGTTTCTACAGTTTTATTTTTCCAATAAATTTTCTTTATAAAGACCTTGTTTTAAAATGAGCTCTTCTTCAAACATAGCCAACCTTACGGCGACAGGATAACATTCTATTTATTTAGTAAAAATGATTTAATTACTTAGTCACTAAAGTTTTTATTTCATGTTTCTTTAAACATGACATGATAGTAAAAATAATTTAATTAATTTCTCACTAAAGTTTTCATTTGACGCTTCTTTTAAACTGAATACATTTTCTTTATAAGAAACCTTGTTTTAAAACTGACTCTTCTTCAAATAAACCCAACCTTACGGCAACAGGAAAACATTCTATTTATCCAAACTGTTTAGTTATTTTGTTACTAATCAAATCCCATAGGATTTCCATCAAATGGAGTGTATCTAAATCTACTGACTTATTGAAAGGCAAACTTCTACCCTGAAGGAAGAAGCTTCAGCAATCAAATCATCTGCTCACTTCTTCTATTGAAGGAAGGAAAATGTGTCTCTGTTCCATTCAAACCTGGATTAGTTGGATCAAGATTCTGAATCATTGCCTAATCTTACAGGGAGAAGCAACTTAACGGGTATTAACCGGTGTCTGGAGCCACCTGTCCTCCTTGGAAGGACGGCGACCGAATTTCCTTTGGTTTATTTCACACCTGCCGCTTAGATGGCACCCTTGCAGTTTTAGAATTGCTTTTGGAAAGGCTATAGATTGATGCAACAAAGCCTCGTGTCTGGGTTTTAAATCTGCAGTAAGTCGAAGAGCCGGGTTTGGATTTAAGGCAGTTTTATCGAAGTTTAAAGTTGGAATTTTGGGATGGATTTGATGCAAATAAAATTTGTATTGTGATGAAATTTTTATGAAATGTTATTTAACATAACTTTTATTCTCTTCATTGTTGTGGGGACATATACGTTTCTGGATTTCTGCCTATCAATGAATCAACTTTGGTCTTTTATACATCTCAGTTTGAGGTGAGCAAATCGGCGAGCAGTTTGAGGCGACTTTTTTTGGTTCAACAAATAAAATGGAAAAAAAGTTATAGAAATATATATAGAAAAAATTATATAAAGTTTAGAATTGCTTTTGGAAGGCTATAGATTGATGCAACAAAGCCTCGTGTCTAGGTTTTAGAAATGGATAAGTCTGTAGTAAGTCGAATAGCCAGGTTCGGATTTAAGGCAGATTTATCCAAGTTTAAAAGTTGGAATTTTGAGATAGATTTGATACAAATAAAATTTGTTTGGTGATGAAATTTTTATTAAATGTTATTTAACATAATTTGTATTTTAAAATGTTTTTATTTTTCTTCTTTGAGGGGCATATACGTTTATGAATTTCGGCGCATCAATGAATCAACTTTGGGCCTTTTAGACATCACAATCCGAAGCAAGCAACTTTAATTTTTTTGGTTAAACAACAAATAAAATGAAAAAATATTATCAACATTCCCTTTCCAAATGTAAAATTATGGTTTCTAATTTCAATATGTATAGTATATACAGGGTGATGTAAGTAATTCAGGGTGATTCAAGTGAGGATTAGAATTCAAGTCCCACTTTCAAAATGCTGTAAAAAAAAAAGAAATACTCGTCACAATGAGTTCAAATTTAAACTGAAGATACTTGAAGAAGGAGGAAACGGTATGGCATCAAAAAGTTCCAAAGTGTAATAATAGATGGCTCTGTAAGCAGCATAAAGAAAGTGAATTCGGCTGCCAGTGATATTTTGAATCACAATTACAACGTATTTGACAAAAGAGTTGCACATTAAACGAATTGTAGCCAGAGTGCAATGTGCTTGATTGTTTCGGTTTTTGACGGGAAAAAGGACTTCCAAATCATTCAACAGTTGTTACACTGTCAATGGAAAGCCCATCCACCACGGCAAAGTCATACCAAGTTAGATGGGAATAATCGGTGAAACTTTTTTTTTTTTTTATGCCATATCGTTTCCCTCTTCTTCAAGTATCTTCAATTCAAATTTGAACTCATCGTGACGAGTGGTTCTATTTTTACAGCATTTTGAAAGTGGGACTTTAGTTATAATCATCCTTTATATATAATACAGCGTGTGAAACATGATAATAAATATTATTAAGGATAATGTTTGTTTGATATTATTAATGATATTAGTACAAATATTAACTTTATTGTTACATAATAATTATGTTCTTGGTCCAAAAATATTTTTGCGTTGAGCTGTTTAATCTATCACATAAGGAATTAATCATCATTTTCCGTTTTAATGTGACCTAATCTTTGTTTATTTTGGCACTGTACATTGCTGATAGTTCTTACAACTTTATTATTTATGAAACAATCCTAAACGCTTAAGTTCCCTTGAGGAAAGAATGTAATGAAATTAATTTATCATAACGTACTACAGACATCTTCATCAATCATTCAATATCTTCTTTATTCAACCATATATTTCTTTGATATATTTTGCTAAGATAGGATCCTTTTTTTTTTTTTTTATCTCACTGTTAATGTATAAAGATATGAACAATAAAATTGTATAATCTGTAGCAAAGGGAATTGTGATGTTTTAGAGATTCGTATACTAGATAATTCATCATAAAACTATTAATTTTTTTTTAATAAATTATTATTTGATAAATTGTACAGGAAAAATAATTCGGAGTAATTATTTATAAAAAAAAATTATTTAGAACGTGAAATATAAATATGACTGCATAATAGAACATATGAAACAAACAAACAAAAAAATAAAAAAAAATGCAATCTAATAAATTTTAAAATTTTGATATTTTAATTTCAAGTAAACTTCTAAAGACAAATAAAAAATACATACAGATCACTCCACTAGAGAGCCTCCGGCATTAAAATAAAGTTTCTTTTCTACGATATTTTCTCGATATTTTTGGCCTTATACAAAATAAAAGAATAGTGAATTGAGTGAAATAAAATTAAAAAACTCTATGTTTGGTTTAGTTGCGTTTGTCGCTCTACGGTCATTTTTTGCACACTTTAGGCTAATTAGACCTGGACCTTCAGTTTAATTCGGATTCCGAATCTTTAATAAATATCCATGCCACCGTAGGACGCTGGCTGTTATAATTTAAGTTATGCTAGAATATACATATACCGTTTCTGTATATATATATATATATGAGACAAAGAGGGAAATTTATTGAAAACAAATAAAATCTCATAAATTTCAAAATTTTGCCATTTTAATTTCAAGAAAACTTCTAAAAAACAATTGAGAAAATACATACAGAACGATCACTCCACTAGAGAATGCCCTGCATAAAATAAGGTTTATGTTATGTAAAAAATTAAATTGTCGCGATAATTCTACTCGATATTTTCGACCTTATACCAAATAAAATATAAATGAATTGAGTGAAATAAAATTAGAACGCTAGGTGTTATAATTTTTAAGTTATGCTAGAACATACAGATAAGGGGAACGAACAGACCTGATGACCGAATGACTAGCACTCGATGCCACAAGTTTCGATTTCGAGTCCCGGCGGTGCCATTGATGCTAGTAATAGTTCGGAATTCACTTTTAACCGTAGGTCCCGGTCTAATATGACTGAAGGGCTGATAACCCTGCGTTGTAAAAAGAAACCATCTCCTGTATCGAAATCTGCCAGTAGGCAGACGACATTGGTCCACCATGGGCTGTAGTACCAGGAAGTTAGTTAGTTAGCTAGAACATACATATATACATCCATTTCTATATACACTGAAGTGACAAAAGTCATGGGATACCTCTTAATATCGTGTCGGCCCTCCTTTAAATTGCAGCAACTCTACGTGGCATGGACTCAACAAGTCGTTGGAAGTCTTCTGCAGGAATATTGAGCCATGCTGTCTCGATAGACGTCCATAATTGTGAAAGCGTTGATGGTGCAGGATTTTGGGCACGAACAGACCTCTCGATGATGTCCCATAAATGCTCGATGGGATTCATGTCGGGCGATCTAGGTGGCCAGATCATTCGTTGCAATTGTCCAGAATGTTCTTCAAACCAATCGCGAACAGTTGTGGCCCGGTGACATGACGCATTGTCATCCATAAAAATCCCATCGTTGTTTGGGTACATGAAGTCCATGAATGGCTGTAAGTGATCTCAAGTAGCTGAACATAAGCATTTCCAGTCAATGTTCGGTCCAGTCGCTCCAGAGGACCAAGTCCATGCCATGAAAAAACAGCCCACACCATTACGGGAGCCACCACCAGCTTGAACAGTGCCTTGCTGACAGTTTGGGTCCATGGCTTCGTGGGGTCTGCGCCACACTCGAACCCCTACCATCAGCTCTTACCAACTGAAATCGTGACTCATCGGACCAGGCACGTTTTCCATTCATCTGGACCAACCGATATGCTCACGTGCCCACGAGAGTCGCTGCAAGCGATGTCGTTCTGTCAGTAAAGGCCTCTCGAGTCGGTCTTCTGCTGGAATAGCCCAAGAAAGCCAAATTTCTCCGCACAGTTCTAACAGAAAGTCCCTTGTACGTCCCACATTGATTTCTGCGGTTATTTGACGCAGTGTTTTGTCTGTTAGAATTTACGACTCTTTGCAGACGTCGCCGGTCTCGGTCGTTAAGTGCAGGCGGTCGACCACTGCGCTGTCCATGGTGGGATGTTATGCCTGAAATTTCATAATCTCGGCACACTCTTGACACAGTGGATCTGGGAATGTTGAATTCCCCTAACGATTTCGAAATGGCATGACCCATCGTCTAGCTCCAACTAACATTCCGCGTTCAAAGTCTGTTAATTCCCGTCGTGCGGTCATCATCACCTCAAAACCTCTTCACATGAATAACAGAAATGAAAGCTCTGCGAAAGCACTGCGCATGTATACCTGCTCTACGCGATGCTACTGCCATCTGAAAAATTTGCATATTGCTATCCCATGACTTTGTCACTTCAGTGTATATGCTATAGCTAACTAATTAATTAACTTCTTAGTTAGTTCTTCTTAAATTATTTTGGTATCTTAAATTGTAAATTGGGTTAAATTTGTTATAAAAATAATATAATAATTTCTCTTGCAATTAATTTTAGCACACCTCATTGATTTTCTACGTTCATATTATACTTTTAATGACTAAACCAATTCTTAAAGACAATAACAGATTGCCAAAGCATCACAAATATGTAAAACATACCATACAAAAAAAAACACCGTCTACCAGAAAGTAACAATACAACATTCTTTTGTTGAAATTATGGGATGATGTAAAAACCTTATCTCTATCAATTTATCAGGGAAAGAGGGAAGCTGGCTCAACCTCAGGTTGAAGAGAGGCCTGTCTTTTAAAGATCACTGTGGAACGTATTTAGAAAAAAAAAAAAAAAAACGAAGACAGTACATAACAGTGGGGAGGATTACGTTCATTATTGGAAGAATGGTAGAATAAAGCTGATAAAACCTCTGATATGCTGCTATCTGAACAAGCAAGAAGAAAAAGATGAAAAAAATCATTCAAAGATGTATGGAGTCTTTATTTTTTTGTGGTAAGAAAGAATGCAACATATTCTGAAGGTAACTGAGTTGGGATTAATGTAGCTGAGAGATTTGTGATTGTAAATTCCACTATAAGAAAATGAATGAGAATTTTTTTTGAGTATATATATCAGTTATTACAATCTTTCCGTTATTAATTGGATGGCAGAAACTTGGGATTTTTTTAAACAATGAAACGTTTTGATCCAAGCTGGTTCTATGCTATGCTATAATTTGATAATATAATGCAACTCTGTAACGTATTGTTGTGGTTTATATCATTTGATCAATAAACACATCATATCCAATACATCAATTTTGCAACGAATGAATTACTCTTCAATCGAATTCGGAACTCTAACAAATGGTGTTTGACTTTACTAAAGGTAGACAGCACCGAGTAATGTTTGCTAGAATGATTACTTGTAAAGGTGGAAAGCCTTAAAGTATTCATTCAAGCAATGTGAATGTTAATACGAGACGTGCATTTATTCTGTCACAATAATAGTATATCGCAAGTCTACTTTTTTTCCAAATTTCACCTCCAGCGTGAATCTAGCTCTTGTCCATTGGTCACATACGTTAGTCAAATAAGAATTAGAATTTGGTGAAGAAAATAAAATTACAAACAAGAAATAATTGTTGAAAATTCGATTTAGGTTAATTCCATAAAATATTTTTTGCAATTAATAATTAATTGCTTAAATTCATTAGTTTGTTCGCAATCAATATGTGATTAAATTTGTTAATTTGCTATGCAATTAATAAAAATTAAATCAATTAATTTGTTAAATTCGTTTTATTCGCAAATAATATAAGCTCAAATTCGTTAGTTTGTTCACAATTAATATATGTTTAAATTTGTTAGTCTCTCAGCAATTAATATATGTTTTAAAATGGTTAGTTTCCCACCAATTAATATGTGCTTAAATTCGTCAGTTTGTTCGCAATTAATATATGTTTAAATTGGTTAATTTCCCATATTTGTTAATATAGTGCTTAAATTCGTTAGTTTGTTCGTTCTTAATATTGGTTATGTTCAAAGTTTTCCTCAAATATGAATTCTTTATTTCATTGTTAAATTCAGATTTTAAATTTTAAATTCGAGTATACTTACTAAAATTTTTTAAAAAAGTTGTTTCTTTTTTTAATTTTCAATAAATTTCAACGATATAATGTTCCAATTTGAAAGTGTTTTGTAAGTTTAATATTGTTTATGAAAAAAAAATTGTGCACAATTCATTTTAATTAAAAATGTTTACTTTAATTTTTTATAATCAACTTTAATATTATTAAGATACATGCACTTATATAAAATAGTTTTCGAAAACAGATAAAAATTGTTGTATTATTTATCTGAAGAAATCAAATATATTAACCGAAAATTTATGTTTCTTAATTATCATAACAACTATTTTATGAACAAATAAAATGTATTATAAATAAATATGTATACTTGAATAGTTTATAATGTATATTCAAAATATCTTTCACTTCATAAAAATGCTTATTTAATTACAAATTTATTCATAAGTATGTTTATTAAATCAGTCTCACGGAAATTAATTAATTTTTTATTTGAAGTGGAATAAAAAATAAATAAATGTTCTTTTTAGATTTCGACTAAGTGGCTGATAGATTAATTTAGAAATTGTTCTTAGCTATTTTTGGGGTTTTTGTTTTATATTCCTTTGATTATTTATCGCTTTTATGGTGCAATTCAGAAATAGTTCAATCATTGTCATCTTTTTTATCACATTTTTGATTTATTAATGCGGAAAAGGCTACTTCATTTAGAATATTTCAAATTCTTGTTATCGATTCATCAGAGGAAAAAAAAAGGCTAAACTTTGTTCACTTTTTATTGTCTTTCAGAGAAAATATTTTTTTACTCTTGGTTAAATCACCTTAATGAGTAAACACTTATAAACGAGCTTAAAAAAATTTAATAACTTTGACTGCATTAAAGTGGTCACTTAATTTAGAATTTGCTTTTTGGAATTTTTTTCCCGCCCTTTTTTTCAAAATATTCTTTTTTTCGAAATCTTGATCATGCACCTGGAAAATATCTTCTAACACTAAAATGTCAGATAACTTTTTTTTATAGAGAAAGAAAAAAAGAAGAACTAAACTAACATTTCTTATTGATTTCTTTTGGAACTTTTCCGTAAAGTTGGCGGGAATGATTAAAAAAAAAAAAAAAAAAAACGTTCTATTTTTTTTTTTTTTTTTTTTTATCTCCTTTATTTTTTTTTTGCCGGTCTACAAACATTTCGGTAATGTGTTTGCATTTGGCGCTGATGTTTGACAACGTGCACCACTTAAACGATAAAAAAGGAACCATTTACCTGCAAAATCACGTAGTTTTATGCGAAAATATTCCCTTTTTTTTTAACGGCGCCATTAAACGATGCGTTACACACCGTTCGCGGGTAGAAACTATTCCAAAGATATAGTGACAAATATGTCTACGCTTCTACTTCTGTTATGCGTTTTTTTTTTTTGTTCCATGTCCTTCATAAAACTCTAAAATTCTGAAAATGAAAAATAAAAGAGGATAAATGTATGTAGATGTGCGAGCCAGATGTTTTCAATGCTTCTGTAGGTTTTAGAGTGACTGTTTGAATTCAATTCACACACGAAAATTATTTTTGCTCAGAAGAAAATGCAATGGGAATTTATGTGGAATTTTATTTTAAGAAACTGTAAGCTTCCAAAAAGGCGAATAAAAATGATGTGCAGTCGACTGTTTCTTTTATTTCGATTGCAGTTTCTATATTTCATAAAAGCGATTGAATCGCTTTTCTAAATTTGGTTATGAAAAACCCTTTAAGAATTAAATTTACATTAAGGCATATATATCCATTATTGCATAAAATATTGCCATTTAAATATTAATTCGGAAAATACAAGTTTTATTTCTTTATTTATTTATGTTTATTGGTGAACATCGGTGAGTTTTATGTTCCATTACGTATGCCGCGAAGGAAGAAGAACTCTGTTAAACTTTTAGGGGGTAACTGAACCACATTTGTATGTCGTATGGGTGGAAAACTCTGAAAACCCACCATCAAGCAGCCTGACTATGAATGGGAGATTCTTTGCATACATTGCCTCAATAATCATCGAGTTCCGTCTTTTTTTTTTTATAGTAGTGACTGCAGTGTATACCGCCTGCGGATTTTAAACTGCATGCATTACCACTGGGCAACAAATCGGGCAAATTTTCTTTATCAATAACTGTTTTTTTCACAATACAGCTGTAAAAGTTAAAAATGCATTAATTTATTTTTATGATGTTTATCACTATTTTAACCACATACAGAATACAATAGTATCCGGTATACGTCCGTTTTTGATAATAAGTCCACTTTGATGTAAGTCTTGTTTGCAGGCGAAAAATTTTGTTTGATATACGACCTTTGTTTGAAATACGACTTGTCAAAATCTTTGTTAAATGGATGGATTTCAAATAGTTCCTGAGAACCAAAGCAAGCTGTAATAGCGGATTGCTTGGAATGACCAGACAATGTTATATTCAGCTTCTGGCTTCTTAACTCAGCTTCTGGCAAGCTGCCTGATGATCAATTGGTTCTCGCGCCTTTGGTGCTTCAGATTGGTATTGCTGGCGGTGGCATGGATATTTGTTAGTGGTTCGGAATCCACGTTATACTATAGGTCCCGGTCTAATTAGCCTAAAGTGTGCAAAAATGACCGTACAATGACAAACCAAACCAAGTCAAACCTTCTGGTAAAAGACCATTTCTACTATAACTATCAACATATCTTCATGGTACTGGCGTGATATGACTGGCAAGGTGTTAAAAAATTACTGAATTAACCAATTTTGAATACTTTAAAATTTTTATTAGATGTCATTTTAAATTAAGTGTTAATTTAATTTTTGATGGCAATTGACCATAATTTGCAGGTCAGTTGTCAGTTACATGTCAATAGTTATTACTTGATAATAGTAAATAACTTCTGTTTTATTTCCTTTTAGCTTATTGATCACTCGCTATGAATTAAAAAAAAGAGCAAAATATATTTACGATACAATTGCTTGTCAAATCCAATACATGGCATTAGATTATAATATTGTATACGAGCCTGAGATATTGTGCCTAACTTATACAACTTATCAAGCAAGGCACAGTGTACGGGACAGCATGTGAATCGTGAATTATTGTCGGGAAGCTCTGAAGGCAGAGTCACCGTCTAACTGTGGTAAAGTGAATAATTAAATTACTCTCTCCACTGTGCACCAATTAAGGTTCCTGTTTTCAGGAAACTGTGGCATCTGCTTTGCTTCAGTCTTTCCGATAATTTGCAGGGTTTTCCCTTTCGCAACGGCCAAAGCTACGTTCGCGGAGCCTTAATTCGTCAGGAGGGTTTTTGGTTATTTATTTATTTATTTTTTTTTTTGGATGCCTTCGAGTTCATTATAGTTGAAAATGTTGCTTTGTGCTTGCTATATTTTCGAAGGTGAGATTGAATTAGTCTTTATTGAAAGGTGGGTAATAATAAATAGGTAAGATATCTCGGGTGGTTATTTGTTAGATGTGGGATAGTGTTATGAAAATTTTTTATGGCGGAGGGGGAATCTCAAACATTATCTAATGAAGGTTGGATTTATTATACCTAATTAAAGGAAACTTTACGTAATTTTTTTAAAGATAAGAAATACGCTTACGTACAACACACGATGATGTATTAATAAAATCTATATTTAGAATTTGTTTTTAAACACTGTTGTTATTGTGTCTAATTCTCAGTGTCTTGCAATGCGGGATAGACATCCCATGAGTCTATGAGTCCATCTATGAGTTCATCTACTCATGGATGGAGGGAAGGGGACAACTTCTGTTGTGATGGAGAACCGTAGGTAAAAGACTGACTTTTCACCGAGTCAATGATAAAAGAGGTCAGTGCCTTCCAGGAGGACTTTTAGGAGGAACTACCCTGCATTTGCTTATCGTATGAGAGAAAACACGAAAACTCCCACCAGGTAGTCTGACTAAGAGGCAAGATGCTGACTATCATAAACGCCATCGATGCTCCTCGTTTTTTTTTTTGAAACAGCGGCGCATGTTGCCACTGAACCACGAAACGGTCGTTTTTAAATAAATATAATAAAAAATAATTATTAAAGTAAATATAATTATAAATTATATTACTATAAAAAATATAATTAGAATTATAAAAGTATTGGCGACCGTATATATTTATGCGACTATTTATGTATACTACCATTTGCCTATCATATAAATAAATATTGATTATGTTATTATAAAAATTGTTGATTTTTTTTATCAAAAATATTCTAAAATAAAAACAAATTATAACATAAAAAAACTTGTATCTTGCATGGGAGAAAACCGGGTAAACTCGCACAGGATCGTTTGACTGTCGTTCGATGTGCTTCACATATTGCCCCAATCACCATTGAGTCTTCTCGTTTATGCCTGCGTGAAGACTCCGGTGTATTTTAAGGATGTCATTTTAATCATTAGCTCATGACCATGTGACTGTAACATATAATAACTAATTGTAACATATTATAACCAAATATAGCATATATAATGTAACGTATAAAATGTAATAGATTGCAATACATTATAACCAAATTGTAGTCTAAAATAATGCTCCTTTCCCGACCATAGTCCATTGTAACATTTTTTAGTATCTTTAGTATTAGAAAGGGAAAATAGAGGGTGCGCTAGTACGCTCTAGTACATATAAAATTTTCTTAAAACTGAGTTTAAATGATCAAATTATATCTAAAATATAATCTACAAACAGTATATTATTTATTGTAAAGATATTAGCAGCATATCCTTTAACTTTTGAAGAAAATGTTAGTGTTGTATCTGCATTTTTTTTTATTTGAAGCCCAAAATAATTGCTTCAAATGATTCTATGGTGTACAAAATATAACTAAATATTTACCATAATAATAATAATAATGTAGAGCAAGTACATAAAAAGAAACATTTTTACAATAAAGATATTAGCACGAAAAAAATCGCATGACAGATTATTGCTTCAAATAAACACAGACATAAAATCACAAAAAGGACCAAATGATTTTATGCATTCTACAAAGTCGGACAATGAACATTTCATTATAATTTTTCCTTGAATTTCTATTAATATTACTTCGCTATTTTAAATTTGGTCCTATATTTGAAAACTATCAGTATACTAAGTTATCTATACTAAGTTAAGTATATCTATAAAAAGTAAAGTAAGTCTATAAAAGTTAAGTTAAGTAAATCTATAAAATATCTATAAGTTAAGTATACTAAGTTTATATATCAGTTTAGTATACTATCAGTATACTAAACTATCAGTACTTATACTATCTTTTTGAAAATACATCTAAAATTGTACAAAAATTCGAATAAAAAACATTGTTATAAAAGTTTGTTTTCCATTTTATATCCTTTTAAAGATATGAAGCACCAGAAATCGTTTCCAGATTTTAAAATGTAGAGTCAAACATTTTCGCAAGTAGTTGATGAGAAAATTGCTGTGAAATTATGTACGAAATTATCTAATGAAAATAATGTGAAATTATCTAATGAAAGTAATGGGACATTATCTAAGAAATATTGATATGAAATTATTTAAGGCTTTTAATAAGAAAGTACTACGTAAGAGTGCTATTGTAAGCACTCATTTTGAAATATGGCAACCCCATTCCAACTGCAAGCCATCAGCAGCGCCCCTTTAGACTGACTCAACTACCTCATTAGTGGCAAAGACCTCTTTTGTGTGAATGTCACACTTTTCCTTTATTTTTATTTTTTCCTTATTTTTTATTACTTTTTTTTGCAACCAACACTAGATGTTTGTTCGTGTGTAACTTAATGTAAATTAAATACTTGTTACTGAAACTTGTCAAATCTTTTTTCCTCCTTTTACACTACTGCTTTAGCACTTTAGAAATGTTTAAATTAAACTAGCAACAATGAAACACTATCGCCATCATCAAATTTTCAAAGTGAACCGTTAAAAATATTCGACAAATTTTAGAAAAAATTTAAAATGTAAGATTTTTATATTCTACATGAGAGTGCTACTACTTTAACATTATTTTCAGAAATGTCTTATTTAAACAAATAACTATCTTTTTCTGACTAGCGCTCTGTCCCACAGACTTCGGATTCGAGTCCCAGCGGTGCCATGGATATTTGTAGTGGTTCGCAATCCATTTAAACTGTAAGGTTGGGTATAGTATGACTATAGGGTGGTGTGTGTAGGGCTGCCAACCCTACCCCTTAAAAAGAAAATATCTCCTGTCTCGAAATCTGCCAGTAGGGAAACTGCTTTGGCCCACCTTGGGGCTGTTGCGCCAATAAAGAAGAAGAACTACCTTTTCAAAAAAATACTACTAGTTATTTTTTACTTCACTAATGTTAAACTTCTTTATAAATATTTCAAATTTTTTAAATTTTCGAATTTTAAACTGCACTTTGAAAACAAAAATCATTTTTTCTTAAGGTTATGATTTAAGACTTTCATAAAACTGATATTTAAGATTTTTTTTTTAAGTGATATTTATGATTTAAGACTTTTATATTCTAGATAAAAGTGCTATACGGATTTAACATTGTTTACTGATATGTTTAAATTAAACTAGTAATTACTTTTTCAAAGAAATGCTACGAGATATCTTCTATTTCAATGATATTAAACTTTTCTATAAATATTTCAAATTTTTTTTTAATTTTCAAAAAAAAAAAAAAAAATTTTTTTTTTTTTTTTTTTATGTTTAGAATTTAAGATTTTAAATTCTAGATAAAAATGCTACACATCTAATATTGTCTACTGATATGTTTAAATTAAACTGATAACTACCATTTTTTTCAAAGAAATTCTACGAGATATCTTTTTTATTCCTGTGATATTCTATATCTCCTATTCCTGCGAACTCTCTCTGAAGGAAAATAATGTACTTATTTGAAATGGAAATATTTTTAAAGGAAAAGCCAAAGATGGATCCATCACTGTTGGCACGCGAATGTTACAACTCGAATGAATGATCACGTTTTGCGAAGGGCAGATTCCGAATTTTGCTTTTTGAACGAATGCGAACCTGAACCGTAATTCACTCGTGGATTCAAAGTCGTCATCAAAAGTTTCTGTCTAAAGCGACCGCCAGGCTTTTCAATTGCGGTTTATTCGCTCTTCAAGCCCTGGCAGCATGCTATCCTCTAACTCAATTAAGGGCGCTACACCCGTGGTGAAGTTGCGCCCCATCATTTATTCACGGCAAACACAGCACGTAGACGAGTCCCCAATTCTCCACGGAAGAATCCGTTCTCGAATTTCGTGATGCGGTGATAATTAGTTAGGCGTAACTTTCAACACCCACTTCTGCAGAAGGCTTCCTCAAAAATCTTCCTTTTCACAGAGAAATCCGTTGTGGAAGATTCACTCACTTTTTCTTTCTGTTTTTTTTGCATCAGTCTCTCTGTGAGTTTTTTTTTTTTCTTTGGGAGGTCTTCCTTTCTTTCTCTGGAAGATTCATTTGGGTCATCTACCGGTTAATCTGGTGTGCCTGGCGAAGATGCCTTATGCGAAATGAGGTTAATCGGCAAAAGGAAATTTCGAAATTTGCTGCAGTGAAATCTTCATTTGGTTTTTTGAATAATAATAAAAAAAAAAATGGATTGGCAAGTTGCTTTTTTTGATGACCGAGTTTTTAATCATTAAGTTTGAAAGAACAACTTTATGAATAATTCGTATAGAAGCGCAGTGAGATTTATTATTTTGAGCTGGCTTATTTCATAATTGCGCCGGTTTTTAGTTGATGGCATTGATAAAGAAAGGTTGCTTTATGCTGTGTTGCAATTTAGGGAATAATCCGGTTTTTATGAAAACCTTGGTCTTAGAGAAATATGTTCGTAGGAATACATAAATATTTTAAATATGTTTTTTTTTTTTTTTTTTTTAGTATATTATTTTTACATTTTTTCCTCTTGATTATTTAAATTACATTACTTTAAATTGTATTATTTCTGATTTCAGCAATTGCGATTTCCTTTAAGATGTTACAAGTAAAATATTGTCTATCATTTATTGTGTGTCGTTGCTAAGTGTGTTTCATGCAGAGAGTTATTTCTGTGATAATCGAATTTCCAAAATAAACATTGAAAACCGATTATCTTTTTAACTGCTCCTCAAATATCAATTTTCATTTTTGCATTTGATTTTTGTGTTGATTATTTTAATTCAGAATAAAAAAATAATAATGTATTTCAAAACAAGCAAGTGTGTCCTTTGCCAACAAATTATAGATCGAATTTTATTTTTACATACATGTATATTGTTTATCTTTACATACATGTATTTTTTTTTTTTTTACAGTTTAAATTATTAATCAAGAAATATATCTGTATATATAATCCACTTTAAGCCGTAAGTCCCGGTCTGATATGAGACTCTGATAACTCTACCCCGCAAAAAAAGAAAAACATCTCCTGTCTCGGAATCTGCCAGCTACCAGATGTCCTTGGCCCACCATAGGAGGGCTAGGAAGTTCATGGGCTAGGAGTTTATATTTATATATATATATATATATATATATTAAAAATCATATTAAATAGACAAGGGCCTTTATTCCAAGTTCCAAGTTCAATTTATTTGTAAGCTTATAAACATATAATTTTAAAAACCTTGTTGAATATCTGTAAAGCTATTTTTAAGCCTCTTTCACCCAAAATCTCCTTTTAAAGTATGTGAAAATTGATATCAGTCTTCTTCCAGTTACAGATATACATATCTACAATATGTCAAACAAAATATCCAGCTACAAATATCTACAACATAACGTTGTTATGAATTCCAAATACAAAAACAAAAGTGGGATTGTTGAAGTCAAACCAGCGTAAGACATTATCTCAAGTAAAGATGATTTCAGCAAATTGAACAATACGAATACTATGAACTCAAAATAAAATACTACACACCGCTATACGTACGAAGCGCGATTCTATATTCAAACTCTTACTATAACCATCACAAATACGGTATTCATGGTAAACACGGAATCTACCCGAACCGAGCCCTCCTTAGACAACCAGAAATCACCGCACCAGATAACGAACGAAATCCAATCCTTGCCTCAGGTCTTTGTGTCAAAACAAAGATCTTCTTCAATCCTGTTTACTTTCAAGACACCAACATCTATGTATATTTATAACCCATTGCAAACTACATATTGCACACCAGCTTTAAGTCCATCAATAGAACGTTGGTACCAAGGAGGAGATAGAACACGGTTCATTCTTCTATCTATCACAGGGGGGGGGTTAGAAGATGGGAAAGATATCGTCTGCTTGCTTAATGGTTGGGGGTTTGAGTGGATGTCCCGATTTGTTGTTCCGCGTCGTTAGCTGCACGTGCTGGTGTCGTCTTGCGTAGTCACGCGACTTGTAACAGAACAGGGATTTTTCTGTACCGCTCACGTGCCAAGATTAGTTCTCATGACAGTGATACGTTTCGTGTCATAAGTATAGAGTTTTAAAAATAGGTTACCGTGACATAGTAGCCCTATGTTTGTTAGTATCGATGTAACGTTTTGTAAGAATTTCAAAAACAGTTATTTCTTGTTTGCTAAATGGTACTTATGTGATAAAATGTTAAAAAGATTAATAACATGTTTTTTTTTTTTTTAAGTACTTGCATTATCAGATCATTTGTTTTTCTTTTCTAAATTAGATTAATGGGATCCTATGCTATGTACCATAAAAGTAAATGTTAAAATGTTTTTTTCATATTTCTTTATTACTTATTAATTACTCATTAAAAATACATTAATAATTATTTTTAATTATTAGTTTTTACTTATTTATGCAATGTAACTTTTTTTATATATCGATGGACCTCTTCCACTTGCTAGGCAGCCTGATGGCCAATCCTCTTGCATAGGTGCCTGATAGCCAACGCTCTGGCCTTTGGTATCACAGGCTTCAAGGCGGTGGTATGGATGTTTGTGAGTGGTTCTGAATCCACGTTAAATTGTAGGTCCCGGTCTAATTAGCCCAAAGTGTACAAAAATGACTGAAAAGGGACAAACCAAACTTCCAATTACATATGCCAGGAACAACCCATCTCTAGAATGTAGAGTAAACTATACTTTTCGGGAGAAATTTTAGCAGCATTCTATCTTGCATTTGTGTGTCGTATGAGAAAAAACTCTCACCAGGCAGCTTGATTGTCAATGTGAGAGGTTCACTTATTCTACCACTATCGCCGTTGACTCTCCTCGTTTCTGGAAGAATTGACTACAGTGTGTGTCACCATTGAACCCCTTAGACATTTTACTACTAGTCGGTTAGAAATTTCATTTGCAAAATTAATTATTTTTGTCCCTCGCTTTTTTTAATGATAGTTTGTAACTGTCTGATTTCTGCAATTCCAAATCCTTCATTTATTTGAAAGGAGTATTAAATAGAAGACCGGAAATCAAACACCATAATTTTAACATCAGAACGCAACGTAGTTTTAGCGAACAGTTTGCAGTAATGTTTCTAATGTATGCAATGTTTTTTTTTGTTTTGTTTTTTTTTTTTTTTTTTTAATTTTTGGGACTTATTTAAAAACTTAAAACTCTGGGAAAACCATAAGTTATATCCATCCTATTATTAATAGTGAAAATTAATTAGAATAAAAAAAAAATGTTTCTGAAATTTCAAATAATTTTAATTAAAAATTTTCTATTAATTTTTAATGGTTAAACGTGCATACACATCAATAACTTAATTTAAAATACAAAACATTTTTTATCTTAAAGTGTTCATTACACCATTTAATTTGATGGAATGATTATATTATTTAAATATTCTTTTTGTCAACAATGAAATTCAAATAATTCATTTTTAGTCATTTAAGTATACTTTATTTAACATGGTGAAAGAAATCCATTATATCTATCTGCGAAATATTCAAAGGATGTAAAATGCATTGGCACTGAACACTTTTTTAAGCTTCTTTTCAATCCAATCAACATTCAGTATTACGCATCATGTCCAATGCAATACAATAACTAGAAGTTCCCAAATTTCCCAAAGATATTATTAAGAACAGTTTGTTTTATTTGGTGGAAAAAGAAGAAGATGCGCTTTATAAAATCTGGACCGGTTATCAGAGTGTCATCCCATTTGAGATTGCTCCGCGATGCGCTTTCATGTTATCGTTCCCTTGGGAATTCTTTTTTTTTTTTTTAACTAAATCCTTACAAGAATTGTTTCACACTCAAAAGGGAACTTATCTCTCGACTTTTTCCCCTTTTTCTTTGACTTATTTTTATTTTGTCGCTTACTTATCCCCCTTCTGTTTTATAATTAAAGCCTCGTCTCAGTTTGTGGTCAGGATTAGTGTTGTTTTCTTTCTTTCTTTTTTATTTTATTGTTATTGCCAATCTTTTCTACCCTTTTTTTTTTTTCTTCTGTCTCCTGACTGAAAACTTTAGATTCGGAAGAGAGATCAAATCAAATGAAAAGTTGGGCAAGATGGCTATACAAGGAAAAGCTAAGGCACCAAGTAAATAAATCTACACCCTACAATAACTCTTGTCAGAAAAGGGGATGGTTTTGGGTGCTGAGTGAAGAACACTACTACAATAACGGAAGCAAAAAAGATCGAAAAAAATCCTAGATTGGATCTGAAAAACAGTTCTAAGATATAAATAAAAATAGTAAAAAAAAGAAGAAAAAAATATTCGAAAGGGTCCCTCCGATGTTGTTTTGTTCAGAACAGTAAGGTTCACTAGTAAAAGCTGCTCTGACTTATATTTATCTTATTTATTTATTTTTTTTATAGAAAACGCATTAACCATTGGTAAAAAAGAAAAAAAGATAATAAAAAAGCAATGCATACTATAAAGCGGCTATGTCTTTGTACCTGATTCTTAGAGGCGAACTCTTTCAGGTTCTTTAATAAATGATGAGGCCAATTTTATTGGGTTGAGACTAGCCCTTTAAAAATGGCTTCGTTCACTTGAAATAAAATCTCCAGTTTGTATTTTTTTAGCCTTTTTTTTTTTTTTTTTTCAAACTAAGAAAAAAAAAAAGTTTTAAGTTAAAAATATACTTTAATTAATCGTAGTTAGTAAAACACGTGATATTTGAAATTAAAAAATAAAAGCTAAACTATTTATTGCTTTTATTTTTTTTTTATAACAACAAAAAACTGTTTCTGTAACTGCAAAACTTTTTTTTTTTTTCTTTTTTGAAAACCTCAGTTGTATCCATCCAGTGATTGATAGTGAAAAAATTAATTAGAATGAAAAAAAAAACTTTTCTGAAATTTCTGAATCATTTTAATTACAAATTTATCTATCAATTTTAAAAGTTAAATATACATACACATCTATAACTTAATTTAAAATAAAAAATTTTTTATTAATTTAATATTTTTAAATTGTTCCTTATACCTCTTAATTTGATGGAAAGATTTTATTACTTAAATATTCTTTTGTAAACAATGAAATTAAAATAAAGTCATTTAAAAATTGATCATTATTTAACATGGTGAAAGATATCCATTATTTCTATTTACAAAATATTCAATAGACATAAACTTCCATTGTCACTAAACTCTTTTTTTTATGCATCTTTTCAATCCTATCAACATTGAGTATGGCACATGATATCCGATGTGATACAATAACTAGAAGTTCCCAAATTTCCCAAAAAGATATTATTAAGAACAGTTTGTTTTATTTGGTGGAAAAGAAGAAGATGCGCGTTCTAAAATTCGTAGCGGTTATCAGAGTGTCATCCCATTTGAGATTGCATCGCGATCCGCTTTCATGTTATCGTTCCCTTGGGAATTTTCTTTCTTTTTTTTTTTTTAACTAAATCTTTACAAGAATTGTTTCACACTCAGAAGGGAACTTATCTCTCGACTTTTCCCCTTTTCTTTGACTTATTTTTATTTTCCCCTTACTCTTTCCCCCTTTTATAATTAAAGCCTCGGCTCAGTTTGTGGTCAGGATTAGTGTTGTTTTCTTTCTTTCTTTTTTTATTTTATTGTTATTACCAAAAACTTTCTTTTCTTTTATTTTCTATCCTCCTGACTGAAAACTTTAGATTCGGAAGAGAGATCAAATCAAATGAAAAGTTGGAGATGGCTATACAAGGAAAAGCTAGGCACCAAGTAAATAAATCTACACCATACAATAACTCTTGTCAGAAAAGGGGATTGGTTTTGGGTGCTGCGAGCGAAGAACACACAAACACTACTAAATAACAGTAGGGAAAAAGGTCGAAAAATCCTAGATTGGATCTGAAAAAGAGTTCTAAGAAATAAATAAAAATAGTAAAAAGAAAAAAATTCGAAATGGTCCCTCTGATGTTGTTTGTTCAGAACAGTAAGGTTCACTAGTAAAAGGCTTCCTGACTTTTATTTATCTTATTTATTTTTTTATAGAAAACGGATTAACCATTGGTAAAAAAGGAAAAAAAAATAATAATAATAAAAAAAGAAATGCATACTATAAAACGGCTATGATCTCTGTCTTGTACCTGATTCTTAGAGGCGAACTCTTTCGGGTTCTTTTTTAATAAATGATGAGGTAATTTATTGGAGGTTGAGACCAGCCCTTAAAAATGGCTTCGTTCACTTGAAATAAAAATCTTCAGTTTGTATTTTTTTAACATAGTTTTTTTTTTTTAAAATCAAAAAGTTTTAAGTTAAAAATATATCTTAATTAATCGTAGTTGAAGTAAAACACGTGATATTTGAAATTAAAAAAAAAAAAAAATAAAAGCTAAACTATTTTTTACTTTTCCTGGTTTTTTTTTTTTTTTTTTTTAATCAAAAAAACTGTTTCTGTAACTGAGAAAACTTTTTTTTTTTTTTCCGAAAATCAGTTGTACCCATCCAGTAATTGATATTGAAAAATTAATTCGAATGACTAAAAAAAAAAACGTTTCTGAAATTTCGAATCATTTCAATAAAAATTTATTAATTTTTAACGGTTAAATATAGATACATCTATAACTTAATTTAAAATAAATATTCTTTTTATCCAAAAATGTTTCTTATACCTCTTCATTTGATGGAATGATTTTATTACTAAAATATTCTTTATCCACTATGAAATTAAAATAAATGATTTAAAAATTGAACTATATTTAACATGGTGAGAGAAATCCATTATGTCTATCTCCAAAATATTGTAAAATCCATTGTCAGGGCTACATTTTTTATGTTTCTTTCCAAACCTATCAACATTCAGTATGACGCATGCGATACAATAACTAGAAGTTCCCAAATTTCCCAACGATATTATTAAGAGCAGTTTGTTTTATTTGGTGGAAAAGAAGAAGATGCGCTTTATAAACTCTGGAGCGGTTATCAGAGTGTCATCCCATTTGAGATTGCATCGCGATCCGCTTTCATGTTATCCTTCCCTTTGGGAATTTCTTTTTCTTTTTTAACTAAATCCTTACAAGAATTGTTTTTCACACCAGAAGGGAACTTATCTCTGACTTTTTCCCTTTTTCTTTGACTTATTTTTATTTTTTCCCTTACTTTTTCCCCTTCTGTTTTATAATCAAAGCCTCGGCTCAGTTTGTGGTCAGGATTAGTGTTGTTTTCCTTTCTTTCTTTTTATTTTATTGTTATTACCAAACTTTTTCTTTCTTTTTTTCTTTTGCCTCGTGACTGAAAACTTTAGATTCGGAAGAGAGATCAAATCAAATGAAAAGTTGGGCAAGATGGCTATACAAGGAAAAGCTAAGACACCAAGTAAATAAATCTACACCCTACAATAAGTCTTGTCAGAAAAGGGGATGGTTTGGGTGCTGCGAGCGAAGAACACACTACTACAATAACGGAAGGAAAAAAGATCGAAAAATCTAGATTGGATCTGAAAAAGAGTTCTAAGATATAAATAAAAATAGCAAAAAAAAAAAAAAAAAAAAAAATTCGAAATGGTCCCTCCGATGTTGTTTGTTCAGAACAGTAAGGTTCACTAGTAAAGCTTCTCTGACTTTTATTTATCTTATTTATTTTTTTATAGAAAAACGGATTAACCATTGGTAAAAAAGATGATAAAAAAGAAAAAGAAAAGCAGACTATAAAGCGGCTATGATCTCTGTCTTTGTACCTGATTCTTGGGCCGAACTCTTTCAGGTTCTTTTAATAAATGATGAGGCCAATTTTATTTGGTTGAGACCAGCCCTTAAAAATGGCTTCGTTCACTTGAAATGAAATCTCCAGTTTGTATTTATTCAACCGTGTTTAGTTTTTTTTTTCAAATTAAAAGAAAAAGTTTTTAAGTTAAAAATATACTTTAATTAATCATAGTTGAAATAAAACACGTGTTATTTGACATTAAAAAAAAATTAAAGCTGAACTATGTTTTACTTTTACTTTTTTTTTATCAAAAAAAACTGTTTTTCTGCAACTGAAAAAAATTTTTCGGAAAACCCTCAGTTGTATCCATCCAGTGATTGATAGTGAAAAATTAATTAGAATGCAAAAAAAAACGCGTTTCTAAAATTTTGAATCATTTTAATCACAAATTTTCTTATTAATTTTAACAGTTAAATATGGATACACATCTATAACTTAATTTAAAATAAATATTTTTTTTTTTTATCCCTAAAATGTCCTTTATACCACTTAATTTGTTGGAATGATTCTACTACTTAAATATTCTTTTTGTCCACATGAAATTAGTATAAGTCATTTATGAACTGAAATAACTAACTTGGTGAAAGAAATCCATTATTTCTATTTGCAAAAATATTCAACTAGACATAAACTTCCATTGTCACTAAACTCTTTTTTTATGCATCTTTTCAATCCAATCAACATTCAGTATTACGCATCATGTCCAATGCAATACAATAACTAAGAAGTTCCCCAAATTTCCCAAAGATATTATTAAGAACAGTTTGTTTTATTTGGTGGAAAAAGAAGAAGATACGCGTTCTAAAATTCGTAGCGGTTATCAGAGTGTCATCCCATTTGAGATTGCATCGCGATCCGCTTTCATGTTATCGTTCCCTTGGGAATTTCTTTCTTTTTTTTTTTTAACTAAATCTTTACAAGAATTGTTTTCACACTCAGAATGGAACTTATCTCTCGACTTTTCCCCTTTTTTCTTTGACTTATTTTTTTATTTTCCCCTTACTCTTTCCTTTTATAATTAAAGCCTCAGCTCAGTTTGTGGTCAGGATTAGTGTTGTTTTTCTTTCTTTCTTTTTATTTTATTGTTATTACCAAACTTTCTTTTCTTTTTATTTTCTATCCTCCTGACTGAAAACTTTAGATTCGGAAGAGAGATCAAATCAAATGAAAGTTGGAGGAGATGGCTATACAAGGAAAAGCTAGGCACCAAGTAAATAAATCTACACCATACAATAACTCTTGTCAGAAAAGGGGGATGGTTTTGGGTGCTGCGAGCGAAGAACACACAAACACTACTAAATAACAGTAGGGAAAAAAGGTCGAAAAATCCTAGATTGGATCTGAAAGAGTTCTAAGAAATAAATAAAAAATAGTAAAAAGAAAAAAAAAATTCGAAATGGTCCCTCCGATGTTGTTTGTTCAGAACAGTAAGGTTCACTAGTAAAGGCTTCCTGACTTTTATTTATCTTATTTATTTTTTTTATAGAAAAACGGATTAGCCATTGGTAAAAAGGAAAAAAAATAATAATAATAAAAAAAGAAATGCATACTATAAAACGGCTATGATCTCTGTCTGTGTACCTGATTCTTAGAGGCGAACTCTTTCGGGTTCTTTTAATAAATGATGAGGCCAATTTTATTGGGTTGAGACCAGCCCTTAAAAATGGCTTCGTTCACTTGAAATAAAATCTTCAGTTTGTATTTTTTAACATAGTTTTTTTTATCAAATTAAAAAGAAAAAAAGTTTTAAGTTAAAAATATATCTTAATTAATCGTAGTTGAAGTAAAACACGTGATATTTGAAATTAAAAAAAAAAAAAAAAAAAAAAAAAAAAGCTAAACTATTTTTTACTTTTCCTGTTTTTTTTTTTTTTTTTTTTTTTATCAAAAAAAAACTGTTTCTGTAACTGAAAAAACTTTTTTTTTTTTTCCGAAAAACTGCCAGTGTACCCATCCAGTAATTGATATTGAAAATTAATTCGAATGACCAAAAAAACGTTTCTGAAATTTAAAAATCATTTCAATAAAAATTTATTAATTTTAACGGTTAAATATAGATACACATCTATAGCAATTTTAAAATAAATATTCTTTTTATCCAAAAATGTTTCTTATACCTCTCTTCATTTGATGGAATGATTTTATTACTAAAATATTCTTTTATCCACTATGAAATTAAAATAAATGATTTAAAAATTGAACTATATTTAACATGGTGAGAGAAATCCATTATGTCTATCTCCAAAATATTGTAAAATCCATTGTCAGGGCTACATTTTTTTTATGTTTCTTTCCAAACCTATCAACATTCAGTATGACGCATGCGATACAATAACTAGAAGTTCCCAAATTTCCCAACGATATTATTAAGAGCAGTTTGTTTTATTTGGTGGAAAAGAAAGAAGATGCGCTTTTATAAAATCTGGAGCGGTTATCAGAGTGTCATCCCATTTGAGATTGCATCGCGATCCGCTTTCATGTTATCCTTCCCTTGGGAATTTCTTTTTTTTTTTAACTAAATCCTTACAAGAATTGTTTCACACTCAGAAGGGAACTTATCTCTCGACTTTTTCCCCTTTTTTCTTTGACTTATTTTTATTTTCCCTTACTTTTTCCCCTTCTGTTTTATAATTAAAGCCTGGGCTCAGTTTTGTGGTCAGGATTAGTGTTGTTTTCCTTTCTTTCTTTTTATTTTATTGTTATTACCAAACTTTCTTTCTTTTTTTTTTTTTTGCCTCGTGACTGAAAACTTTAGATTCGGAAGAGAGATCAAATCAAATGAAAAGTTGGGCAAGATGGCTATACAAGGAAAAGCTAAGACACCAAGTAAATAAATCTACACCCTACAATTTGTCAGAAAAGGGGATGGTTTTGGGTGCTGCGAGCGAAAAACACACTACTACAATAACGGAAGGAAAAAAGATCGAAAAAATCCTAGATTGGATCTGAAAAGAGTTCTAAGATATAAATAAAAAATAGTAAAAAAAAAAAAATTCGAAAGGGTCCCTCCGATGTTGTTTGTTCAGAACAGTAAGGTTCACTAGTAAAAGGCTTCCCTGACTTTTATTTATCTTATTTATTTTTTTATAGAAAAACGGATTAACCATTGGTAAAAAAGATGATAAAAAAAAAAGAAAAGCAGACTATAAAGCGGCTATGATCTCTGTCTTTGTACCTGATTCTTGGGCCGAACTCTTTCAGGTTCTTTTAATAAATGATGCGGCCAATTTTATTGGGTTGAGACCAGCCCTTAAAAATGGCTTCGTTCACTTGAAATGAAATCTCCAGTTCGTATGTTTTCAACCGAGTTTAGTTTTTCAAATTAAAAGAAAAAAAAAGTTTTAAGTTAAAAATATACTTTTAATTAATCATAGTTGAAATAAAACACGTGTTATTTGACATTAAAAAAAAATTAAAGCTGAACTATGTTTTACTTTTACTTTTTTTTTTATCAAAAAAAAACTGTTTCTGCAACTGAAAAAATTTTTTTCGGAAAACCCTCAGTTGTATCCATCCAGTGATTGATAGTGAAAATTAATTAGAATGCAAAAAAAAAACGTTTCTAAAATTTTGAATCATTTTAATCACAAATTTTTCTTATTAATTTTAACAGTTAAATATGGATACACATCTATAACTTAATTTAAAATAAATATTTTTTTTTTATCCTAAAATGTCCTTTATACCTCTTAATTTGTTGGAATGATTCTACTACTTAAATATTCTTTTTGTCCACATGAAATTAGTATAAGTCATTTATAAACTGAAATAACTAACTTGGTGAAAATCCATTATTTCTATTTGCAAAATATTCAATAGACATAAACTTCCATTGTCACTAAACTCTTTTTATGCATCTTTTCAATACTATCAACATTGAGTATGGCACATGATATCCGATGCGATAACTAGAAGTTCCCAAATTTCCCAAAAGATATTATTAAGAACAGTTTGCTTTATTTGGTGGAAAGAAGAAGATGCGCTTTATAAAATCTGGAGCGGTTATCAGAGTGTCATCCCATTTGAGATTGCATCGCGATGCGCTTTCATGTTATCGTTCCCTTGGGAATTTTCTTTCTTTTTTTTTTTTTAACTAAATCTTTACAAGAATTGTTTCACACTCAGAAGGGAACTTATCTCTCGACTTTTTCCCCTTTTTCTTTGACTTATTTTTATTTTTTCCCTTACTTTTTCCCCCTTCTGTTTTTATAATTAAAGCCTCGGCTCAGTTTGTGGTCGGGATTAATGTTGTTGTTTTCTTTCTTTCTTTTTATTTTATTGTTATTACCAAACTTTTTTTTTTTTTTTTTTTTTTCTCTGTCCTCCTGACTGAAAACTTTAGATTCGGAAGAGAGATCAAATCAAATGAAAAGTTGGAGGAGATGGCTATACAAGGAAAAGCTAGGCACCAAGTAAATAAATCTACACCCTACAATAACTCTTGTCAGAAAAGGGGGGATGGTTTTGGGTGCTGCGAGCGAAGAACACACAAACACTACTAAATAACAGTAGGGAAAAAAAGATCGAAAAAAATCCTAGATTGGATCTGAAAAGAGTTCTAAGATATAAATAAAAATAGTAAAAAAGAAGAAAAAAAAAAATTCGAAATGGTCCCTCCGATGTTGTTTGTTCAGAATAGTGAGGTTCACTGCTAAAAATCTTCCCTGACTTTTATTTATCTTATTTTTATAGAAAAACGGATTAACCATTGGTAAAAAAGGAAAAAGATTTAAAAAAAAAGCAATACAGACTATAAAGCGGCTATGATCTCTGTCTTTGAACCTGATTTTTGGGCCGAACTCTTTCAGTTTCTTTTAATAAATGATGAGGACAATTTTATTTGGTTGAGACTAGCCCTTAAAAATTGGCTTCGTTCACTTGAAATAAAATCTCCAGTTTGTATTTTTTAACCTAGTTTTCTTCAAATTAAAAAAAATCAAGTTTAAAATATATCTTAATTAATCGTAGTTGAAGTAAAACACGTGATATTTGAAATAAAAAAAAAAACTAAACTATTTTTTTACGATTAATTTTAGTTTTACTTTTTTTTTAATCGAAAAAACTGTTTTTTAACTGAACAAACTTTTTAAAAAATAAAATAAAAAAGATTTGTTATGATTTTCCATTTTTTTTTTTTTCTTCGTATTTTTTTTTTTTTTTTAATGAACATTGTTTTGTATTTAGCAGAAAAATTCTTGTTATATAAAAACTTTTTAGACCTATTTTGGTCTATGGCTCTAAAACTTGGACTTTGGCAAGAGCTATTCTTGGTGGGAAAGTGATTGTTGGAAGACCGTACAACGCGGACATTTAGAAATGCTATAAAGACCCAGATATGATAAAATTTATTATGATCAATAGATCAAACTGGGCTGTTCATGTATTTAGAGTGAATGATTTAAACCCTGTAAAAAGGTTTGTTTTGGCAAAGCTACAGGGACAAAGAGGAAGAAGACGATCCAAGTTGCGATAGATAGACGCAATCGAAAAGGATTTTGCTCTACTAAAGGTTGAGAATTGAGGACCCTTGTCACCAGAGTAATGCATGGAAATCTCTTCAAAGGAAAGCCTTGACACACTCTGTGCTTTCTGTGCTAATGATGATGATGTTTTGTATTTAATTATTCTACTGCATTGTTGTTTAAAAGATTAATTTAATTTTTTTTTTCATAAAAAATATGAATTAAAAATTTTTTGAAATAAGTCTTCGGATGTTATACAGGATATTTCAAAAATAAAAAAAAAATTTGAAGAAGAAAAATTATTTTTCTCGGAAAATCGTTTTTGGAATTCCGTGTTAGAAGAAGAGCTATTGATCAAAAAGAAAAAAAAAATCACGTTTGACTTGCCGCTTTTAGTTGTATAAAGGAACTAATGGAATATTTCGATAAAAAATCTTTATTAACAAAATTTAAGGCAGAAATTCAAACACGAAATCGTCCTAAAAAGATTTTTATTTTTATAAGATTCTCCATTCCTCCACCCAGGAAGCACAAACAAAGCAACATCAATTTCGATCGCCTTTACCAATCACAAAAGAAAAACACCACATTATGAAATAAAAATAAAAATAAAACTTGGAAGAATAAAAAGTCAACCAGGGCATCTCAACAAAATTGCTCTCTTCACGCTAACAATTCTAAAGTTACCATAGGAAATAAGTGAGACAAAATGACCAGCCACAAAGAATTTGTATCGATCTATTGATAGCAAGTTCCCCCTGCTGATAATAGGTGGATGCCAGGTCCACTGTGGCATTAGCAAGTAATTTTTTTTTTTTTTTAGCCAAATACTCCCTCTGTTGCCCACGGGGAGTATGTGGAACGGAAAAAGAAGAAGAAAAACAACACTAAAATGCAGAAAGGTACATCAACAAACCCCCACTATCACCAGAAAAAAAAGCGGGGGGAAAAAACCAACAAAAAAAAAAACCCAGATAGGGCGGGGAGGGTATCCAAAACAAGAACTCTTTTCCACGCTGAACATCTGTTCTTTCCTCCAGATCACTCGATGGCGAAGAGGGAAAAAAGAAAGATATCGTCCGGTGATAGATAAAAAATAATAATAAAAAAAGAAGACACAAATAAAGGATGCATTAGCGTGGGGTGCTGTCTGAAGATGGTCTTCGATGCAGATTCTACTGGAGATGATGGTAGGTAACGGATCAGCGATGGAAGCAGTGAAGCATAGCGTTCTGTTTCCACCTTGACCTTGAGGCGAATTTCGGTCCACCATCGTGAGAAACAACGAGTCTTGATGACAGGTTTGACTCTCCGCCTTCATCAAGAGGTGTTGGCGGTTTGGGCGTGACTGTTGTGGGGAGGTTTGAGATGAGTAATAGATACATCCACATCCAAGCAGACAGATTGCTGGGATTTGCGTTAAAATATTTAGGCTTCCTAGGTTCTCTCACGATTGTGGGAAAGACTTCAAAGGTGGCCGTGGTTTATAATACTGTAATTGTAGAAATTTAGTTTTTGAAGAAAGGTAGCACTAAAATTTCTTTGGTTGTAGAACTATAGACTAGTTCTTTGTTGCTTATTTTTGGAATGACTTTAATTTGTCCTTATTTATCAATATATCTATATGTAAATGAGAATCAGGGTAACTTAGCTCTGCAATTTTCTAATTTATTTATTTTTAAGAACGTAATGTGTGGTGGTGTGGTCGATTGGAGTGATTTTTGTTGTTTGCATTTTAAGCAATTCTGATTTATTCTAATTTTCCATTATATCTAAATCGATATTTTATACATGAATATTATTTCGAATAATTTTTTTTCTATATATCTGTTTCAATCATATTATTTTAATTTTTCCAAAGCATTGAAGTAAGAAAGTACGGAACGTTTTGCAATATATATATTTATTGCAAAGCATTCCGTAAAGCGTTATTCGTTATATTTTCCAAAAAAAATGTTTATGAGTTTTAAAATTTCCCTTCATGCATTTTTTTTTTGTACTGTCATTGAAATGATAATAAAATGAAACAGTTATTGACATATGTACTGTTATTGAAATGATGATGATAAAAGATCCTTCATTGACTTGGTGTTATATCAATAAAATTGAATTATTCTTCAATTTATTTGTACTTAACCAAAATTTTCTGGCACTCGGTGTCACAGGTTTTAGGTTCATCCAATACCAGGAATGTTTTTAATGGTTCTTAATCCACTTCATACTGTAGATCCCTGTCTAATAGTAGTACAGTAGAGCCCCAGTAGTACAGTAGAGCGCAGGGCTGACAACTCTACCCCATAAAAAGAAAACATCTTATATTTCGGAGTCTGCCAGTAGGTGAGACAGCCCTTGGCCCCTCATGGGGCTGTTGCACCAAGGAAAAAAAGACCACAATTATTTCATATTAGTTTAAATTAAGGTACATTCCAAAGTCATTCCCCTTATTTTTCTTAGAAAGGAAAATCATTTCTACAGCAGATAATATTTACTTCCATAAATAAATAACATATCGATTTAAACTGACATTCTTTATGTCTTAAATGGAAATTGTATGTAGCTAAAATCAAACATTTTGCATTTTTTGCTAAACTTCTGGATCATTCCGCCAACTCCACCTCTTCTATTCCAAAAATTGACTCATAATTTATATAGACATAATATGTTTTTGCTTATGTAAATAGTTAAGATAAATGCTTTGTGTCAATTGCTGTAGCATTATGATGTCTTTTGCTCCAGAGAATAATGAACACCATGCATCATTCTTTTTTTTTTTTTTTAATTTTTATTTTTCTATGCACCCGAAGTAATTAATGGACTTAGATTACGAGGCAACAAGACTTTTTATCTGTGTTTTAAAATCATTGTCTGAGAAGATAAATATTTGCTTTGGTTAATGTAAAAACATAGAGCCTTAAGTGAAATGACTTTATAGTTTAAAACTCTTATTGATGAATAACTCATTATGTTTTCTCAATAAATTGATTATTTCTAAAACAACTGATTGTTTTAACATTAAAAATATTTAAAAAAATGTAAATAACACAAAAGATTGTTTTGAGTTTTTAACCTTACAGAAACTTTTAAGTAAACAAGCTTCCTGTAATTTGTAGTTAAGTGCAAATTTATTTCAAAAAAAAAAAAAAAAATTATTTCAATTTAAAATTATTTAAATTTTTATTTCAAATTATATATAATTATGTAAAAACATTAACATGGCATTACAGAATATGAAAAGATTTTTTAATAAACATTAATTGTTTTAAAATACACTCATGTCCATAAATTAAGGATAATTCAGAATAACACAGAAATTGAACTCTAAAATAAAAATTTCACCTGTAGAATTATCACACACATCTTGAAGAAGAATATTTAAATTACAGGAAACCACCAGATGGCGCGGTTAGTACGTCACAATGACGAGAGTGTAAGAGAGGGATATATAAGGAATGGTGGCAAAGAAGTAAAATTGTTCACATGCGCTTTAAAAAGCCTTTCAGTGCAATGACCGCATAGTTATGGCGCAAAGGAAGCATTTGGATGATTTTTACGTGGTAGAATTATCGGACGACTGGAATGTGGACGTACCCAGCTGGAAGTATCCGAGGAACTTGGAATCACCCAGAGTGTCATCTCCAGGCTTTGGCAACGATTCCAAGATGATGGTAACGTGAGTAGATGTTACAGCACAGGTCACCCCCGAGTTACAACGCCGAATGAGAACCGGTATTTAGCAGTTACTGCCAAAAGAAACAGACGGAGCACAGCATCAGACCTGTCTCGTCAGCTCTCTTCAGCTACCGGTACGACAGTTTCAAAGCAGCCTTCAATTGGAGGATATCACCCGTATGGATTGGCCAGCATACTCACCGGACTTGAATCCAATAGAACATGTGTGGGATATGCTTGGCCGACGAATGCAGCTCGTCATCCCCCACCTGTCAACCGGAACTTCGGAGGGCATTGCTTGATGAGTGGTGTAATATTCCCCAAGATCAGATTGATAATTTGATACTCAGCATGCCTAGGCGTTGTAAGGCCTGTATTGCATCGTCCGGGAGACATACTCCATACTAACCATGTTATACTGTTTTTTTGTAAATAGGTTCTTTTTTGAAATTTGCTCAGGGAGTAAAAATCGCAATTTTTATTATTTATGTCAAACATACAGCATCTTTTTGCTCTTTTACCTTTTGTTTAATAAATAGACTTTACAAATAAGTCAAATTTGTGTTGCTTCTGTCTCTTTCTTTGCCTGAACTTCATTATCCTAAATTTATGGTCATGAGTGTATATAATATAGGCGTGGGTAAATATATAATAATGGGCATACAAGGGCTTAATGATCGATTGGCTAGCTTTTTGGCGCTCGGTGCCACAGTTTTCCCGGCTTTGTCATGGATGTTTGTAGTGATTTGAAATCCACTTAGTTTGTAGGTTGTACCCGGTACACCCGGTAGGTTGTAGGTTGTAGGTAATATGATTGTAGGACTGACAACCCTACCCCGTAAAAAGGAAAATATCTCCTGCTTCTGAATCTCTCAGTAGGCAGACGGCCATGGCCCAACATGGACTATAGCGCGAGGCAGTTAGTTAGTTAATGGGTTTAAAATGCATAATTAAGATTCTCGCCGAAAATAATTGCAATATATTAAATAATTTTTTGTTTTATTTATTAAAAGTAATTTTTTGTAGATCTAACAAATGTTAGCTCTACTCTCAGCTAGTTTGGTGCTCTATGGTCATCTTTTTTTACACACTTTGGGCTAATTAGACCATGACCTACAGTTTAACGTGGATTCTGAACCACTCATAAACATCCATGTCACTGCCAAGATTCGACTGTGGTACCGAAGGCACAGCGCTAGTCATTTGGCCATAAGACCGCTGTCAGTTAGATTAAGATCTTTAATTTAACTGCATTAACCTTATCTGTTTCTATCTAATTATTTTCTCTAATTCTATTTCTAATTCTATCTAATTATTTTCTGTAAATGACGTTGGCTATTTTTAAATGCGTACGATTTCACTTACCAAAAACATTATTCAGAAACCGTTAAATAATTCTCTGTCAAAATTTCCGAATCATCACAGAAATTTAAACAAAGTTCGAAACAAGCACGCACTTTATTTATGCCGAGAATAAATATAACGATGCGAAAAATCTTGGCGAAACAAGAAACAAATTAAATTTTAAAACTCTGGATTACTTATTTAAACTAGAACGTTATGTATCTCGTCGTCAGAATTCTTTCTCCGCCATTTCTCTTAATCGAAATTCTGCGATATTAAAGCAATTAAGCGATTAAACTATATCGATATCGAAACTGAGGACGAAAGACTAATTTATTTTTAGTCACCTTTTCGCAAGAGCATCAAAGTTGGGGGGAGGGGGGGTGCGCAATTTGTCGGGTAATAGAAAAGGGATTAAATTATTCACTGCTCGCGTCGTTATCTATTACGAAAAATCTACTTAAAATCCGGTTTTCGTTTATGTAAGGGCGCATCGTTCGTTTGTTTGGAGGAAACTTCCAGCCTCTGCTATCTTCCCTTCTTTTGTGTCAAATTAGAATTCTTTAATTAAAGAAAATAAGAAAAGGGAAGATGATACTCAATTTCCGGCAGTTCTTTTTTCTTTCTTTCTTTCTTTCTTTCTGTTCGTTGTTCGTAAACCGTCTTTGACGGGTAGTTTTGTCAAGAATTTAGAACGCAGTAAATGAGAAGACGCGAACGTGAAGGTAGTTCGAAAACACAGTAGTTTCGAGATATGGGTATTTTTGCTGAAGTATGGGATATTTTGGGGCACATGTAACAACAACTATAGCTGGAGTTTAACATAATTTGAGATATTAATTTCTGAAACAATAAAAATAGCATGATGTAGTAGAAGGAAATAAATAAGTTATTTCAAGAATAGATCTGTGGTTAAAGAATATGTATGTGATTAAAGCACGTGTTTATTGTATGATTGACAATTTTTAATTCTTAACAAAACGTTTTTGGTTTTAGTGAAGAATACCAATTTTTAATGAAAGGATCTTTCTTTTTCAATAAATAATGTAATTCTATATGGAAAGGGCAGATCTTCAGGCAAAAAAAAAAAGAAACAGAAGAAGTTCTTGGCCAGTGCCCTATCCCTCCTGACTCTTTTAGGAGAACTATAAGGGACAAAAAATTAAGTCATCGTACATTAGTGAATGAGTATGCAACATCAAAGGGAAAAGTCTGGGAGACAATCGGGGATGACTGAAAAGAATTGAGGGAAAGACTCGCAAAAGAGGCTGTTGTCAATTTTAGATCAAGAACTGGACACGACTGCCTGGTCGAACATCAGGCCAAAATAGGGATTGCGAATTCTGAGATGTGTTTTATGTAAGACAGAGAAATGACTACTTGTTTGCTCGGGACTGGACTCTAACTTACAACAAAATGGTGATTTGTGTACTCTTTACTGGAGGGCCAGAGGAAATATGTCCTGGTCACACGGACTTTTTTATTAAGGTGCTTCTAGCTTTTTAAATTTTATCCTTAATATTTAACTTGTTTTTAACCAGGTTTCGTTTATGTAAGGGTGCATCGTTCGTTTGTTTGGAGACAACTCCAGCCTCTACTATCTTCCTTCTTTAATTAAAAGAAAATAAGAAAAGGAGATGATACTCAATTTCCGGCAGTTCTTTTTTTTTCTTTCTTTCTTTCTTTCAGTTCGTTGTTCGCAACCGTCTTTGACGGGTAGTTTTGTCCGAATTTAGAACGTAGTAAATGAGAAGACGCGAACGTGAATATTGTTGGAAAACACAGGGTTCTTCGTTACGAGATATGAGTATTTTTATCGAAGTGATATTTCGAGAAACATGTAACAATAACTATTGCTGTATTTTAACCCCAAAATACATAATTATGATACATTGATGTGTGGAACAATAAAAATGACATGATGTAATAGAAGGAAATAAATAAGTTAGTTCAATAATAGGGGCCGCGGTTCAAGAATATGTGATTAAAGCACTTGTTTATTATATAATTGACAACTTTCATTGTCTTAACAAAATGTTTTTGGTACTAATGCTTTTTGGTACTAATACTTTTGGTTATAAAAAATGTTGAAAATTTATTTTATTTTACAAATTTAATTTTTTAAAGAAAGTAAATTGCAAAAATTGGCGAAATGCTGTAAATAATTATTATTTTTTGTCTATAACCATGTTTGCGGCTAGTGAGCATTAGGGCGCTGCTTTAAAAACGAAGAGACTCGATGGCGTTTAGGATGCTCAGCATCTTGCCTCGTGAGTCGAACTACCTGGTGGGAGTTTTCCTGGTTATTATCACACCGAAATTAACTTTCATTTCAAATAGAGTTACAAAAAAATTCCAAATCTAATGATTACGTTTCAAAAAAATAATTATTTAAAATTTTTTTACATAACTATGAACAGAATGGCAGATACAAGTTATAGTAAAGAAAGCTAGATAAAAATGTACTAAGTATATTAATTTCTTTCCTTTTTATGCTTTGAAAATATATATGTCTATACCTTTAGTGTACAAGAACTATAAAAAAGTCTTTATCGTTAGTATACAAGAAATACGTAGAAAAACATCAACAAAAATTTTTAAAAATCCTACGAGTTCAAAAACTGTTTATGAACTTTACAGCCTTAGTATCATAGCGGTTAACCACCCCCACTTCAAAACCCCCGCATCTTCCCATTTTCAACAAACAAAACTCTCTGCAACTGCTGGAAACTCCCTCTTTGTATTCTTTTTAAGGTGCCAACAATGCGCGATCTCGGAGTTAGAAAGAAATTCAATAGAACTGACCAGGTAACCCTAGAGAAGTCATCTCAAGGATCGCTGCCCAGAAATTTGTAAGGGAAAAAATGGGGGGTTGGGCCATTTGAAAAGTTCCCTTTATTTATCGTCGCATTTCTAGTCGCCGGGGAGCTAACTCCTTTCGCGGAAGAATTTCACCAATAAACATAGAGCGGCTTTATGTCATCCATGAAGGGAGGGGAATTTTACATTTGAGAGTTGCAGAGTGCCATGGAGGAATAAAAGTCCTTTTTGCCATTTTTTTTTTTTATTTTGAGATCCTAGCTGCTTTTTAAAGTTCCCCGCCGAGCCGATACAACAAAAAAAAGCCATCTTTGGCACAATCGCTCTTGTTGGTAGACAGCTGAAGCTCTTTGGACTCGCTACCAGATGTCTAGCTGGACTTCTGGTTTTTCGTTGGAGCACCCCTTAGTGTTCACTCCACAGGGTGCGATGAATGATTTCTGGTATAGTGCAAATTCCATTTAGGAATAAGCATCTTCTGCAGCAAGAGGGTGGGAAATGTATTGTAGTCTGAATAGTGTAAGAATGTGTGTGCTTTTTAATTCGAGAATTCAGAAGTTACGACTTGAAGAATTCTGATCTGAAGACGTGTCAGTATTGAGAGACAGCTTCCATACATATGAATACATGTCCATCAATGATATAGAATTCTAAACATCTTTTTCTGAATGTAAGAAATTAAGTAACCCTCTGTTAGACTTGAATTGACTTGGTTACAAAGAAGAACAACTTCGGTAAAAATGTTTATAAATTCAGAAGTTGTGACTTGAAGAATTTCTGATCTGAAGACGTGTCAGTATTGAGAGACAACTTCCATACATATGAATACATGTCCATCAATGATATAGAATTCTAAACATCTTTTTCTGAATGTAAGAAATTAAGTAACCCCTGTTAGACTTGAATTGACTTGGTTACAAAGAAGAACAACTTCGGTAAAAATGTTTATAAATTCAGAAGTTGCGACTTGAAGAATTCTGATCTGAAAACGTGTCAGTATTGAGAGACAGCTTCCATACATATGAATACATGTCCATCAATGATATAGAATTCTAAACATCTTTTTCTGAATGTAAGAAAATTAAGTAACCCTCTGTTAGACTTGAATTGACTTGGTTACAAAGAAGAACAACTTCGGTAAAAATGTTTATAAATTCAGAAGTTGTGACTTGAAGAATTCTGATCTGAAGACGTGTCAGTATTGAGAGACAACTTCCATACATATGAATACATGTCCATCAATGATATAGAATTCTAAACATCTTTTTCTGAATGTAAGAAATTAAGTAACCCTCTGTTAGACTTGAATTGACTTGGTTACAAAGAAGAACAACTCGGTAAAAATGTTTATAAATTCAGAAGTTGCGACTTGAAGAATTCTGATCTGAAAACGTGTCAGTATTGAGAGACAGCTTCCATACATATGAATACATGTCCATCAATGATATAGAATTCTAAACATCTTTTTCTGAATGTAAGAAATTAAGTAACCCTCTGTTAGACTTGAATTGACTTGGTTACAAAGAAGAACAACTTCGGTAAAAATGTTTATAAATTCAGAAGTTGCGACTTGAAGAATTCTGATCTGAAAACGTGTCAGTATTGAGAGACAGCTTCCATACATATGAATACATGTCCATCAATGATATAGAATTCTAAACATCTTTTTCTGAATGTAAGAAATTAAGTAACCCTCTGTTAGACTTGAATTGACTTGGTTACAAAGAAGAACAACTTCGGTAAAATGTTTATAAATTCAGAAGTTGCGACTTGAAGAATTCTGATCTGAAAACGTGTCAGTATTGAGAGACAGCTTCCATACATATGAATACATGTCCATCAATGATATAGAATTCTAAACATCTTTTTCTGAATGTAAGAAATTAAGTAACCCTCTGTTAGACTTGAATTGACTTGGTTACAAAGAAGAACAACTTCGGTAAAAATGTTTATAAATTCAGAAGTTGTGACTTGAAGAATTCTGATCTGAAGACGTGTCAGTATTGAGAGACAACTTCCATACATATGAATACATGTCCATCAATGATATAGAATTCTAAACATCTTTTTCTGAATGTAAGAAATTAAGTAACCCTCTGTTAGACTTGAATTGACTTGGTTACAAAGAAGAACAACTTCGGTAAAAATGTTTTAAAAATAAATTATCAATGTAATCTAATATTATTACAATGTACCACTAAAATTAAATAAAGAAATGTTCAAAAGGAAATGTTTTTACATTGTCCTTCAAAGGAAGGATTTTGTAAAAAGATTCTTTATAAAATTTAATATTTTATTTAACATTTCTCATGCTCACAATAATAGGGTTTTAAAATGAAATTATAAAGGACTCATTAAATTTTTTCAAGATTATATATTTCAATATAATTAATGTTAGTTTTTATTTTTATATCTATTGATTTTTGGTTTAAGTATACTTATTACTAGCATCGCCTTTAACAAAATAAAATTATTAATTTTTTTTATAACTTTAAGTTGTATTTGATTAATGACAAAACTTTCGCCTGAACAATTCCTAGCAGCATCAACTCTTCTTTATCCATTGTCGCTTTACTTTTGACTCTCACATGAAAACTACAACCAAGTAAGTCTCAATGACAAATCTCTCTCAAACATTTTGTTCGACTTAATTTTATTAGAACTTTTATCACTCGCGATTGAATCATCTGCAAATAAAGACTTCTGGATTTTCTTACGCTCCGCTGTAACGTTCTGAAAAGGACTGGATGGACTTTTTAGCTTCTTCAAGCACTGGGACGAGATAAAAAAAAGAGTATATACAGTAAAAGAGGAGACTATCCAAAGTTGCTGAGTGTGGAGCTCTGCCCACTTCAGATAACATCATACTCCCAAGGAAAGAAAAGACTGGATATCTCCAAGGGAAAGTTCTTCCATTCTTAAGTGAAACTCTTTATCCAAAGGCTTCTTCTTGCTCTAAAATATCCTACCTTTTTACCTTCAAGAGTCTGTTAGGAGTGGAAGCCTTTTTCTTAAAATAATGGACACTCTTCAGCCCACGATAGTGCCTTTTTGTAGCTTTTTTTTTCTCTTTCATTGCTACATTGAATTTCTTGTATGTACTTCAAAGAATTTTTTTTTTTAGTTTAGTTTGCAGTGATAGAAAGGGAATTATGTTTTCATGAGTTAAATCGAAAAAAATTACTTATTGATGGTATATATACTCGCTATTATATTTTCAAGATAATTCCACCAATAATGGATGCTCTTCAAGCCACAATGGTTCATTTCGTGTAGATTTCATTTTTTTCTACCCATTAAAAATGAGTATTGTTTTCTAGAGCAGAGTTTTTATGTTTACTTGGTAAACTTTTGTGTCTGTGACAGCTTTCAACTTTTCTTATTGGTTAATTTTGTCATAAGCTAATGATTATGTAAACTAATTAAATATTACAAAATTTTTCAAAACGAACTTCTGGTGAAAGCGAAGACTTTGATGAGTAAAATCGAAAAAATTAATTATGGTACGGTATATATTCGCTAATCTATTTTAAACATAATGGATGCTCTTCAAGTCACAATAGTTCATTTCGTGTAGACTTCTTCCTTTTTTTTTTTTTAGTCCAGATTTATTAAATGTACTTCATGGCCGTTTTTAAATTGTTATAGAAATGCAATTTTGTTTTGATGGTTAAATTGAGAGACAGTTGAGTGAGTTTTTTATTGATAGTAATAGTTAATATTCTCTACTGAATTTCAAAATAATTGTTAGATAATGTTCAGCTTACGATCGAGCCTTTTTGTTTTTTTATTTCAATGCAACGTTGGATTGAACTTCATAGAATTTTTTTTTTTTTTTAGTTTAGTTTGCAGTTATAGAAAGGGAATTATAGTTTGGTGAGTAAAATCGAAAAAATTACTTATTGATGGTATATATACTCGCTATTATAATTTCAAGATAATTCCACCAATAATGGATGCTCTTCAAGCCACAATGGTTCATTTCGTGTCTTTTTTTTTTAACCATAAAATAATGAGTATTGTTTTCTAGAGCAGAGTTTTTACGTTTCATTGATAAATTTTTGTATCTGTGATAACTTTCAACTTTTCTTATTGGTTAATTTTTTTCTCAAACTGATGATTATGTAAAATAATTAAATATTGTAAAATTGTTCAAAATGATCTTCTGGTGAAAGCAAAGATTTTTATGAATAAACTCGAAAAAATTACTTATAGTAGTGTATATATTCGGTATTCTATTTTCGAAATAATTTTAAACATAATGGATGCTCTTCAAGTCACAATAGTTCATTTCATGTAGATTTCTTTATTCTTTTTTTGGGGGCCTTTCATCTGGATTTACTAAATGTACTTCATAGTTGTTTTTAAATTGGTATGATAGAAATGCAATTTTGTTTTGATATGCAAATAGAGAGACAGTTGAGTGACATTTTTTTTTTTTTTTATTGATAGTAATAGTTAACATTCACTACTGAATTTCAAAATAATTATTAGATAATAGATGTTGTTCAGCTTACGTTAGAGCCTTTTTGTTTTTTTCTTTCAACGCAACGTTGGATTTCTTGTATATACACTATGGAATTTTATAGAAAGGGAATTACGGTTTGATGAGTAAAATGAGAAAATATTCCTTATTGGTAGTATGTATATTCGCCATTTTATTTCCAAACATAATGGATGTTCTTCAACAAACAATAGTTAATTTCGTGTAGCCTTCATATTTATTTTTTTCTCCTTTTAGTATGGATTTATTAAGTATATTTCATGGTTGTTTTTAAATTGTTGTGATAGAAATGTAATTTTGTTTTGATGGGTAAATCGAGAGACGGTTGAGTGTTTTTGTTGATAGTAATAGTTAATATTCGCTTCTAAATTTCAAAATAACTCTAGATAATGTATGATCGTGAGATCTGTTTTTTTTTTTTTCCTCTATTCAAAATTGATTCCATGAAGCTTTTTTTTTTCTTTTCTTTCTTTATGCTACGATATAAAAGGAATATTTGATAAATAAATTGGTAAAGATAATAACAATTGGTCTCAAAATAATTCCAAAAATTGTAGACACTGTTCAAGTCTTTACAGTAAATTTTATTATTTTTAAAAGTCTGAATATCGTACACGTAATTCATAGAGTTTTTAAAGAATACTTTTAAAAAAGAACTTTTTAATGGGTAAAGCTAAAAACGATTTGGTTTCATTTTTGTAATACAAATTTTTGCTATTACATTTTTGAAAATGGTTTCTAAAATAATAGACACTCTGCAAACAGCGATATTACTTTTTACAGTTTCTTATATGTGCTTCATGGATTTTTAATACACTGTGATAGAAAGGAAATTATTTTTCGATAAGTAAAAAACGACTTACTATTGAGGCTTATTGTCAGTTAAGAATCGCTGTTAAATTTTCAATGAGCCAATAAAATAAAAGCTATTTCTTTTAACGCTATCTACTTCCTTTCAGGTTATATGTATTTTTTTATTGAACTTATCAAAATAAAATTAATTTTAAGTATGTATTTCATTGTATTTGGCAGCAGACCGGACATAAAAAAATCGGAAAATTAACTAACATGTATACTACTGTGTCCAAAAAGCACGACCAATTTTCAATTTAAATTTCCAAGGGCTTATGGAATTTCAATTTTTTTTTTTTTTTTTTTTTTTTTTTTTTAGGTTGCTGGCACTGTCCTTGACATCTGCGTGAAATTTGACGTCAAAATATTTATCAGAGTTTGAGTTACCTTTGGCTTTGTGAGACGCTAAAACTGATTCCGGCGATTTTAAAATATCTGAATTAATTGAGTAAGGAACTTGCATTCAATTTGTTTGCGGGAATGTATAGAATGTTGCAGAAGGCATTCGGTGAGCATTCCTATATCGGAAAGATATGTTTAGAAGTGGTATAAAGAGTTCAAAGAAGGCAGAGAAGAAGGCACATTGAAGACGAAGAATCCTCTGGTCGACCACCAACTTCAACCGACGAAGTTCAAGTTCAAAAATTAAAGATTTGGTGCTTCCAAACTGTTGATTTACAATTAGAGACCTTTCTACTGATGTTGGAATTTCAAAAGGATCGGTCAATTCCATTTTGGGCCTCAAACGCGTCAAGTCTCGATTGGTACTGAAAACACTGAATGCTCCAGCTCACACTGCATTGATTCTTCGTGACTTTTTCGCCAAAAATGAAACCCATATCGTCCCACAACCAGCGTATTCACATTGTGCGACCTTTGGCTATTCGCGAATCTCAAAGACCACTTCGGGGACACCGTCTTGAGTTGATTGTCTTGAATATATTGCTTTACCCTAATATATTACCTGAAAAATTATTTTCTTTTTCTATATAAATTGTTTACTAAAGTTAATAACAATTTTTATTATGGATAAATCTGAAGAAATTCTAGAGTAACTTTTTGCAGGAAGTAATGCAAAGTCAATAAGCGAACAATAAATTGTTTTATATGGCAATAATCTTAGAATAACTACTTGTCTAGACTTCTCCAAAGTTGCTGAACATCTTAAGTCGATGTCTTGAATATGTTGCTTTGCGTAGGTTAATAAACTTTCTTTATATCAAAAAAGCGTCGTTGGAAAAAAAAAAAAAAAGTAATTCTTTGTAATAAAATGACTGCATCTGTATTAAAAGTGAACAAAGATTTTGTTTGAGGAATTGCAGCGTTTTATGATAGTTTTAGCCCCAAAAAGAAATGACGTTCGCTTCATAAATATTTGTTCAACTTTCCCAAGAAAGTGTTTGAAATCTCATTTTCAGAATTTATATTTTTTCCTAGCTTTTATCTTCAACGCAAATATGTTCGTTTTTAAAGCATTTTGTTTTGAAAGAAACTCACGATTTTGCTAAGAGCGATATTCGTTTCATTTGAGCATGGCATTCGACCTCTTGCCAGGGGTTTTATTTACCATATTTCTTGACGCCGAGAACTTCAAAGGATGGATTCATCAGTAACCGAGAGCAACAACATTTTATTTTTGTCTTTGTTTACAAAATCCATTTCTAAAATATAAAAAAGAAAATTCAATGAAGAGTTCTGCGATTTTTAAGAAGTACATTTCTACATAAAAACAGCAAACTTTCATCTAAATTGCTTTGTATCCACGTAGTTATTGAGCAAGAAAAATAAATAAACATAAACATTTCAGATTCTTCGCGATTGCTAACTGTGCTGTGCACAAACTGTTATCTACGACTTTTTTTTTTTTTTTCTTTTTACCCAAAAAAAAAAATTACCGGAAATAGACTACTGAAAAATGGCAACATCGCTAAAACTTTAGTAGTAGCTGGTATACGCGGAAGGCCGTAATGTGCATTTTCCATTCTATAAACGCGGGCGGTGAAAATGTCTTATAAATATAAATGCACAGTTTGTAAATAAAATGGGGGAGTCTTTTTCTCATTTGAAAATTCTAGCTTTCTGAAAAGGGGGTGAAAAAGCGAGGGGGGTTCAGAAGAAAAGCAGTCACATCCGTTACTTTTCTTTGGAGAGTTTAAAAGGCTTTTATTATTCTTAGCTTTTTAAGCTACCCCACCGAATAATTTACGTTTTTCACAGCGGCAAAAATATTTTCGCAAAATTAGCCCATTACTTTCCAAACATTCGGAGAGAAGTCGGACTTGAGAGAACCTTTTCAACAATAAAATCACAGACAGGATTTTTCCATAACCATACACCCCCATCCCCGCTAACCCCTTTCTTGGAAAACTTGAGCGTTGTTTGCTTTTTTTTACGTAGATTCTTTTAAAGGTTTTTAAAAGTATTTTCTTCTTCTTCTAGCGTAGAAAAGTAGGACATGTGTATGTATACAATGGGGAAAAAAAAAAAATAAGGAACCGAAAATATTTACAGCCGACAGGCAAAAGAAGTGTCCTCTTCCCCAGTTTTGGAGACTTCTTAGAAAGACATCTTCTTTTGGAGAGAGGACACTTCTTGGATTGGTGTTTATGCATTTCGTCCTCTTTTCTCTTTTAATTCGTTTCAATCACTGGGATCTCCTCAGAAATTCGTGCAAGAAACGAAAGGAGGGGTTTTTTGATGACGTGCATATTTAGGTCTGAATGCCAAAAACTTTAAAAGGAAAAAGACATAGAGGAAGTCTTGTCTGTATACTGACTGTCAGTGAATAGAAATTTGTCTTTTCATTTGACATGGCATTTGTTATGCAATATTTTACATTTCTAACCTAAAAAAATTAAAATTGCTAATTAATGTTATTTATTGAATTATTATTATTATTATTATTTATGCAACAAGGGTGTTTTATCAGATATATTTCTAAAGATGTAGAGAAAAGACGTAGAGGAAGTTTTTTCTGTATGCTGAATACCAGTGAATATGAATTTGTCTTTTCACTTGACATGCCATTTATTATTATGAAATATTTTACTTTTTTTAACCTAAAAAATTACTAATTAAATTCGAATTACTAATTAAATTTAATTATTGAATTTTTTTATTACTATTTATTTATTTATTTTTATGCTACAAGTGTGCTTTATCAGATATATTTCTAAAGACATAGAGAAAATATTTTGATTTTTCTGTATATTGATTCTGTATATTTGATTTTTCTATATACTAACTACCACTGAATATAAATCTGTCTTTTCTTTTGGCATGACATTTATTCTGCAATATTTTACTTTATTAAACAAAAAATAAGAATTACTAATTAAAGTTATTTATTGAATTTTTATTATTGTTATTTAGTTTTTTATGCTACAAGGGTACTTTATCAGATACATTTCTAAAGACGTAGAAGTCTTTTCTGTATGCTGAATACCAGTGAATATAAATTTGTCTTTTCATTCGATAAGGGTGCTTTATGAGATGTATTACTAAAATATTCAATGAATTCCATTTATTCAACCTTAATAATACTGTTAATACACAAGTAAATAAAATAAGCTTGTAAAAAGTAAGAACAAGTAAATGTTTAGAAGTAAACATATATATGTCATTGCTATATATGAGTATAGCAATGACAATCTTAACTATTCTTTTTATCCAAATTAATGTTAATTTAAATTTTTATGAATTATTATTTATTTATTAATTAATGATTAAAAATCACTAAAATGATATTTATATTCAAATATTAATTAAATATTATTTAACAAAACAAATATTCTACTTAAAAAAAACATTGGCTTACTTTATAAGCTTGGAGGATCATTTTTTTTTATTAAATATATATGTAAATATGTTTAATTCTTTTGTATTTTTAATGTTTTGTCTAAATTTGTTTATAAATCTATCTAAAAATAAAGGCTCTCATAATTTTACTAAACTTATTAATTGTTAAAGTGTTACTCAATTTTAATAAAAGATAATTAGATAAATAAAGAGTAAAGCCAGAAGAAATTGTGATTACTATGTAACTATTCTTAAAAAACTCTATCACGTTATTGTTGCCAATTGTCAAATATTATAACATTTATATACAACACTTAATCTAAATTAAGTATCTAATGCACGTGGTCCCATTTTCGTTAATGTAGACATGATGCAAACATTGATACATTTAAACAGCTAATTTACACTTCTTGAGATAACTTTACAAATAGTGATTAATAATATGTTTCTATTTTCGGTCATTAAGTTTAAAGCCTGTTTACCGCCTACACTCCGTTCGGCTTATTTGATACGGTTATACAAACGAAAGCGAATTAAATACTGTCTATAACAGAGATCTTTCATAAGACTCCACTACGTTAGGGGTTTCTTGCAACTGTTGAAATTATTAGTTACAATACATTTTTATATGAAAACATTTCTTATTTATTAAAAAATAATTATTTTACATTATTAGTTTAAGGTCCTACTAGATTAAATAACTATTTTTTTGTAATCAAAATCATTATTAGTAAATGAAAACACTACCAGAAGAAATCTTTATCACAATAGAACTATTCTTAACATGATCTATCTCATTCTTGCTACAAGTTGTCAAACACCATAACATCTGCAGACAGCATTTAAATAATTAGTGTACTTTTAATTTACTATTAAATTAAATAAATGTTTATTGTAATCAAAATCATTCTTAGTAAATGAAAACAGTACCATAAGAAGTCCTTCTCACGATGGAACTATTCTTAACATGATCTATCTCATTCTTGCTACCAGTTGTCAAACATCATAACATCTGCAGACTGCATTTAATCCAGATTAAACACCTAATGCACGCAATCTTCCTCCTACTAATACCATCATGTTCCCAAACAATGATGTGACAACTAAGCGTGGTTAACAATCCTTAGTGCATCTTTGCAAACAGAGGTTGGTAATGAATCTGTTCCATTTTCAGCTACTAAGTTCCTTAACTTACAAAGCTTAAAGCACCGCCTACACTTCCAGGTCCTCACATTAGCTGCAAGTGTGGTGACGCAAGTGACTATTAGCCACATACATGCATAATCGCCACCAAAGGCATATGTCGGCCATTCCGTGAAACTTTGCAACTAATTCCTTGGGGAAGGATAGCGGGCCTATGTGTAAGCAAAGGGCTGTTATTACGATAAAGGAAGAGTTATCCATCTTGCTGGGGAGGGGCGTATAGGGCGGGACACCCCAAAGAATAATGCGTTATTAATGAAACATTTGCGTCCTCATGTGTGGTTGGGGTCTGAAGCTACGTCAACCCGAAGAACGCATTAGACGACGCAAAAATAAAAAAATAAAAATGGTGAACTTTTTTTTTTTTTTTTCCTAATGTTTCTTCGGAAGAAGAGATTAGAAAGTTAAGAAAAGATGTGATTTCACATTTCGCAGTCAAAAATGTCATTAGCGGAAGTGAAATCTCTTTCTGAGCCTTCTTGGTTTATGACATCTGCCGTAAGCAGGGTGTTATCTCGTGGTTTGATAATGGTGAAGATGGCCTGTGTCATAATGTCTTCACTATATCTCTTTAATGTATATTTCTTTCTTTCTTTCTTTCATTCTTTTTTTTTTTCCGAGAATCTCAAAATATTGAAGTTACTGGACTGTGTTTGATGAAGTAATTGAAAGTTGTGTGCATTGCATATGATGTATGTTAATTACATTTCAAGCATATAATTCACCTGTTTTCGATGATCAGAATTAAATTAACTGTTTTCTTGAATGAAAAATTATGGTTAAAAATTATGGCCCTTTGCACTCGAATTTTTTTTTATTCGTATTACCAGCAACTCGAAGCGATTTTAGTGAAAAGATCATATTCACATGTAAGTTTGATATACGCATTAAAAGAAACGCATTATTTATATTGTTATTTGCATTGTCTCCGTAGCGGAGCCCTCGAGCTTGAAGACAAATTTTAAATGACTCCGCCCGGAGCCCTCGAGTGCAAAGGGTTAAAACATCTGTGAACATTATTTAAACATTTTGTGAACTATTCACGATTCCTTTCTTCAGACGAATTGTGAATAGTTCACAGATTTTCTGTATTTTAATATAATGACTCGGAATTTGTTTCAAAATTTGATGGAAAAAACAGGAAATTCAATAATATTTTATATGCATAATATTTCACAGATGCTGTGCATTTTAATATAATAACACAGAATTTGTTTCAAAATTTGATTGGAAAACAGGAAGTTCAATAATATTTGTATAATTTGTTGCGGGGACTTTATTCTTACATATTTATTCCATAACATACATACTAAATTGCCTTAAATTACATCAGGTAGACTCTATAGCATAATATTTCCAATTCAAAACTATCATTATTTTCGTACCAAAACTAAATTAAACAAATTCGTATAAACAGTTTATCTAAATCATTTTACTTACTCTATTTATTTATTTTGCGCTGAATTGGTTTTGTTTACTTTTTCGGGGTTTATTTATCTTTTCAGAGATTGAAATCTTTGCAGAATCTTTTACAGGCATATCGTCGGATAGACAAGACATTCGAAGTTTATGAATATCCCTAGGGTGGGCAACCCAAAATAAGTATTTTAAAAAAAAGAAAACAAAGTACGAGCATATAAACCAAATACGTTCGATCACTTTTTATTTTTATTTTTTGTCGATAGAAAATATATATATATATATATATATATAAAAAAAATCCAGCAAAAATCTAAGATAAATAAATAAAACTTCCTGTTTGATTTGAGACAGGCAAATAGTTCACCAGAACTTGTGAATTTTTATTTTCTTTTTACTTTTTTACTTTTTATTCCTTTTTTTTTTTTAAACCTTCTCTTCAATTTAAAATTCACTGCAGGGTTTTTCAGTGGAGTTTTTCAGTTCTATAAATTGGGTCTCGAATCGGTAGAACATTCCTTAGAACATCCTCGTTCTTTCTCATCACCTGACAAGTGCGAAGGCGAACGAGCTGGGACTGTGAGCATTTTAAATCGAAACTTTTTCGTTTTCTTTCTATTTTTTCCCCCTTTTTTTTTTTTTTTTATTCTCACGAACGTTGCCGCATTCCTCTAGGGATAAGCAAGAGCTTTATCCTTTTTGTCTTCTCATAACCTTTTTTGTTCCCCTTTGTTTACGTTTTTAGAATAAGAAGTTTAAAGTAGCGAGCGAGTATGTTGTAGTGTGTGTGACGATTGGGGATCTGTTACATTGAGTTGTGGTATGCATGAACTTGGAAAGATATTGAAAATTTCATATTCGGAGTTCCGAGGCAATTTAACATCCCCTTGACATATCCTGTTCCATACCTAATCTGCTTCTCAGGTAACATTGCTATCCAGGTAAATTCGTTATTTTACTCCATCTGCCTGTTAGAACAGCAGTTCCAACTTGAAATATGCACATCTTTGGGTACGCGGTGGACCTTTAAATTAAAAATAGTGTTAATAATGGTGGAAAATAAAAAAGAAAGAAAAGGAAGTAATAGGCGTAAATCTAGTAATTGAGTGCTCATTGGTTGTCATTTGCCCCCTACAAATCATATAGCGCTTTTTTATGAATGTGCCTCTCTCTCATTCTCTTGTTGTTTTTTTAGTTTCTAGTAATTTTTTCATATCTATGTACCTAATGTCACTACTTATACGAAACAAATTTTTTTGAGTAGAGGTGAGGGGTTTAAATGGAAAAATGCACTATGGAGTACGGGAGAAGGGTGTATGCGTTAGGTTATAGCATCATGAGGAGTGGGTGTGCATGTGAATGGGCTCCTTAATGAGCTTATCTTCCTCATGTCATACCATGAACGGTATCTCAAGAATACAGAAGAGTTATTCTTTCACGGTTAATTATCTAGCACTTGTTGCTAATTATCTAATTATCTAACGCTCATGTAGAAATGCAAAGAAACGCACCACCAAGCATCGAAACTTCGACCATACATGCGGCCTGATAGCCATTGGTACCACATGCTTGTGGTTCGAATCCTGGCGGTTGCATGGATGTTTGTTAGTGATTCAGAATCCACGTTAAACAGTAGGTCCCGGTATAATTAGCATAAAGTGTGCAAAAAAGAACTGTAGAGCGACAACCCAATCATCCATACATGGGCTAACATGCAAGTATTACAATTGTGTTACGAGTTTAAATGTATTATAGTTGCGTTACGAGTTGAAATGTATTACAGTTGCGTTACGAGTTCGTTGAGTAGTAATTACTTGGAAGACAAAAATGTATTTAGTCTCTTCTCTTGCTCGAGTCGAGACTCAGTTGTAACATGCATAGCTAGCGTTCAGTAGGTTTCAGTTGCTGTCACTGTTTTTAAAAGCGAGAAAACTTAGATGGCATTTGTGATATTATGTGCAAAGACACGTCGACATTTAATCTGCTTGGTGGAAATTTCCGGATTTTTCGATAAGAAAATGCAAATTATCTCAGAAGACAATGGCGACACTTATCACCAGTCGGTGGGGCTTTTGTGGCATGCATAAATGGACCACAGGCCCGATTCAGGTTCAACCAAAAAGAATCTCTGTTTAAAAATGTAATAACTCTGCTTAGTTTGGCAGTAAATGCAATGCGCAATATTAATTATGAATTAAAAATTATGCTTTGTGCCGCATAATATTTACTCAAAATTGATCAAATATTGTTAGGTGAAAATTATTATCCATTTGAATGAACATTAGACATACAGAAATATAAGGACTGAAATAATTAATAAGGAAATAATTAAAATATATTTTTTTTTTTCCTTTTGGAAATCGATGTCTCACGCAATAGTGAAAAGTAATCATCATCCTAATGACCCATAATTCTATTTCTAATTAAGTTATGTAACAAAAATACATTTCAGACTGCTTTACACTGTTATCCAACAATATTTTTCACCATTGTAATTATACATAAAGAACTTGCACCACTAAATTAGCTCAGTTCTTAAATAAATATATTCATAAATTTGCAAAAAATCATGACCTATACTTAATTTCATCTGAAGTTTTCCAATCTCTACCCTTTTCTTTTCTTTTTTTTTTTTTAACGAACCTCATACTTAACTGTCCAAAAATTTGCTAATCACTTTTATTTGGATACATCATTTCTTCCAAACTCAGTTAAAACTGCTAATGGTATTTTTCTTTTCTCATCTGTTATTTATCTATTTTGTAGTGTATTGTGTTCTGTGGGCAGTACCAACATTGCATGAATAAATAATTCCGGAGACATCCAGTGAGCGAGCTGTTGTAATAATGAATTAAATAATTTCTCTAAATTAGGTGGGCAATTAGAGAACTCGATAACGACATTTATGCGTGCGTCAGCTCGTTTGTCAAGAGAAATCACTGCACCCCCCCCATGACTTACTGCGGTAGGTTGAGGAACGACGTGTGCCGTTACTTCTGTTGCTTCTGATGTTGAGCCAGTTTAAATGAATATGTGAAAGTGAATAAAATAATTGCACAGAATTGAGGTGTGATTTGTTGGAGTACATTTACATACGTACATAACATTTTGCACAGTTTATTGGATGATGTTCTTGTTAAAATACTATATTCGATTAGGAAATATTATAGTGATTGTCGTTCCCTTTTAATCGGTAGATTACATTATATCTATGTTATGCATATGTTTAACATATCATACCCAAAGACTTTTGCTAGACTATGAAATATCGTGATTATCGTCCACCATCAATAGAACACAATACATCGATGTTATACATATGCTATACATATATCCGAAGATTGTTTCTAAACTACGAAATATCATCGTAATTGTCATCCACCATTAATCGGTAGATTACATTGAATAAATATTATACATATATTATACATAGCATACCCGAAGACTTTTGCTAGACTATAAAATATCATTATGATTATCATTCACCGTTAATCCATAGATTAAAAATACATCGATGTTATACATATGCTACATGTATCATACCCGGTGACTTCTGCTGGATTAGAAAATATAATCGTGATTATCGTACACCATCAATCGTTAAATTACAATATAGTGATGTTATACATATGCTATACATATCATACCCGGGAACTTCTGCTAGACTAAAAAATATCATCGTGATACTCGTTCTCCATTAATCGATAGATTACAATACATCAATGTTATACACATACTACAGATATCATACCCGAATAATGTAGCTAGACTACGAAATATCATCGTGATTATCGTCCTCCATTAATCAGTAAGTTATAATACATCGATGTTATACGTATGCTACACATATCATACCTGAAAACTGTTGCTAGACTACGAAATATTGTGATTGTCGTCCACAATTAATCGGTAGATTACATTGCATAGATGTTATATATATGCTACTTGTATCATACACGGAGACTTCTGCTAGACTAGGAAATATCATCTTGATTATAGTTCACTATTAATCGGTAAATTACAGATCGATACGTTACATCGATGCTACACATATTATACCTCTAGACTACGAAATATCTAGATTATTGTCCATCCTTAATCAGTAAATTACATTACATTACATCGATGTATATGCTATACATATCATACCCGTAGACTTTTGCAGGACTACGAAATATCATTGTGATTATCGTCCACCATTAATAGATAGATTACAATTAGGGATTGCAATATCGGACCAAAAAGTTCAATACCGTAATAGTAGAAATTTTAGAAAAAGAAAGAAAACACAGGTGTGTTTTTGTTTTATTTGCCAGTTTTATTAGAGAATGTAAGTATCACAAAAAAATTTGTAACTCTTAAATTATAACAGTATATAAAGAATCACAAAAAAGTAAAGGAACATCTTATTTATTTAAATCACAAAAAAGTGTAAATATCCCTATTCAGTCTATGGTGCTATTACAATTTTTTGAAATTTGATCTAAAAAACATAATGCATCAATTGTACTATCATTTAGCCTGGAACGTAATTTTGTGTAAAAATTACCAGATATCGAAAACGCTCTTTCATCTACGCTAGTTGGGGGTACTGTTAAATATACTTTTTCCAAGTACCTCTTGAATTTTTACCTCTAAAGCCCTCATCTTCAAATAAATCTATTTCTCGTCGGATTGTTTTGGATATAGCTGATTTCTGTATTGTATTTTTGGTTTGTTGATATTGTTTTAATTATCGCCAATTCTAATTTTGTTCAAGAGGCAATTCATTTTCACTATCGACATTAGCGTCATCATAATCTTAGATAACTGTACAGAATTCTTCTGAATGTGGATAGGTTTGTGGGTAAAAATTTTAAGAAAGTTTACTGTAAACTTGATCAAATTTGAATTAGTTAGTCTCTTTTCTTCTTTTTTCATTCTCATTTTAAAATCATTATAATTATGTAAATGCCATTAGACATTTTTCTATTTTATGCCATTCTTCTGTGCGATTTTTCAATTTAATATTTAATTCTTCAGATAGTGATGTGTGCTGTTCTTTCAGTGACTGCAACAAGAAATCTCTCCGACATAGTGCCCCAATGCTGGAAGTAGAGCTGATACAGTTCTGGATATTAAGTAAATTCACTATCGGAAAAATTAATTTGCAGGTTTAAGTCGATCATTGCTTTTTGAATTGGATTTTTCAATTTCAAAAAACGTTCCATCATTAGGATTAAACTATTCCAACGTGTTTTTGAATCTAGTATTAACATATATTCTGTTTTATTTTCAGTTAGTATAAATTTGTGTAAAATGACATTTTTTGTAGGGGAACGTTTAAATACCTTAACAATTTTCAAACTTTATAAATTATAGGAAGCAATTCTTGATGGGTTAATATTTCACCCTCATTAGCAATATCTTCTTCAACAATTACATTGTCATTGTCTTCATTGTCACTCTCACTCTCACCGAAGTATTATCAACTGATTTTTTTTATGTTCGTTAAAAAGTTATTCTTATTCATTATTATGGGGTATTATTTAAAATTGAGCTCTAAAGTATGATATTCAAATACTACGTGAATAACAAACTCACCAATTTAAAACATGAAATATTACACACTTTTCTTTACAACCTTGTTTTAATAGATAAGAATTTCTAGTTTTTAGATAAGAATTCTGAATACGAATAAAATTTAACTGATAAGAATTCTTTAACATATAAGAATACTAAATTTCTAGTAAATACTGAAAACACCGGTATTTAAATTTGTGAATACCGGTATTACAAAAATTGTACAAATGGCTCAAAAAACCGGTATTCGGTATCCCGGTATTGCAATCCCTAATTACAATACATCGATGTTCTACATATGCTACATGTATCAAATTCGGAGTTTGCTGTGAGGTATAATGGAAACATTAGAAGGAGTTTAATGATATAAGGAAGCAAATTAATATGGTGCTTTAAACTCATATAGGTAAAACATTGCGGTTATAGCACAATGAAGTAAAATAACTATGAAAAAGGATGCTTAAGAAAGAGAAAATTAACATATCTTTCCATTATTTCATTAGATTAAATATTCTAAAACTTTTACCATAGTTTTTTTTTTTTAAAGATGTACCCTTTAAAACTTAAAAATTATAAAAATTACTACATCCTGGTAAGAACATAATTATTTCCTCTTTATTTATTTTTTTCTGTATCCTAACACAAAAACAATTAAAAAAAAATGCAAAACGTTTTACGATTTTTTTTTCTTTTAATTAATATTTCTGAAATAAAGTTGAACTTGAAGCAAAGTTTTTCTAAGACTTGGATAAAAAGTAATTCTATATATTAATGCGAGTTTAAATCTTTTATAATATACCACAATAGAAAGGAATCTAATTTAAGTAAAAACTTATTCTCTCGCGTGAAAAAAAGTAACAAAGATGGGAAATCTTTCCGTTTTCTGAAATCTTTCCGTTTCAAGAAGAGATATGGCAGAAAGAATCATTAGTTTCAAAAAAAAAACCACGAGGAAGTTATTAAATATAAGACGAATCGATTGACTAAAATGTTTTGAAAGCTTTGGGATGAAAAGATAAGTTGGTTAAAAAGCTTTTATCCTATAAACTATTTTATTTCTTATATGATAGAATTTCTTAATTAATTAGTAGCAATTTTTTTCCAAAACTGTGCTGCAGAATACATAATTAAAATCCTGATGCTTTTGTAATGCTTTTATTATTACAAAGTATAATTTTTAAATATGAGTCTTTTACACAATATGATACGAGTAGTCTCCACCTTCCGAAAGGACCTTCAGGGATAATTGTCCCACATTTGTGCATCGTATGAGAGATTCAGGGACCTGATGGCCAAGTGACTAGCGCTCTGGAGCTCGGTGCTATAGGTTTCGGGTTTGAATCCTGGTGGTGCCATGGATGTTTGTAGTGGTTCGAAATCCACTTTAAACCGTAGCTCTCGGTCTAATATGACTGAAGAGCGTAGGGCTGACAACCCTACACAGTAAAAAAAGAAAACATCTGCTGTCTCGAAATCTGTCAGTAAGTAGACAGCCTTGGCCCTCCATGGGTACGGCTGTTTGTTAGTGGTTCTGAAACCACGTGGTTCCGGTATATTTAGTCTAAAGTGTGCAAAATAATTACCGTAGAGCGACAAACCAAACCGAACTTTCACCTGTTGATTTAATCTTTACCCCACGTATTCAGTTACAATTTATTTCTACACATGATATAGATTACATGAGAATAGACATTAAAACGATGCTTAAAAAAATTTCATAACGATGAATTATTCTCACCTTTATTACTTTTACTCTTGATACTTTTTCCGTTCTTGAATAAGTAACATTTTTCAAACGTTACTCATTCAAGAATCAATGAACTACTATTATTGATAATATTGCATAGAGATTTGATAACATATAAACTTTTATTTCTAAATTTCACTCGCAAATTCGTGCCTTCACACTGCCATAAAGTTTATCCCTTCTACATAATCCTACAAATCATAAAATGTTCCTGCACCAACATCGTAACAAGTGATCCTATTTATAAAGTAGTCTCGTTCGAATTTAATATGGTAGGGATGGGGGCAGGGGTAAGGCGTGTATTAATAAAAGGCTCCAATTCAAGAAATTTTTTTATGAGAGAGACTATAAAAGGCAGACTGCTAGGACCAAGGACATGACCCGTAATAAATCTTCTATTTTTCTTTTACAGGAGAGACAACTTTTAATAAAAGACGCTGGCAGGGTTGACTTGGTCTTACAGCAACCTCCCCCCACATTTTTTTTTTTTTTACTGTCGCTCCCCGTTTGACCTAAGTTACAGGGATAGTAGAAGAATTCCTCAACTATCTTTGCAATGAATGGTATACGATAATCCTAGAGCCAGTCTGGGTTCTTCACTCCCCCTTACCCCCTTTTAGGATGGATAACGTTGTAGAAGTATTGGGTGCCTTTCACCCCGACCCCTGTGTTCTTTATCGCCTTAACAAGAAAAATATGTGTAAAAAAAAAAAAAAGTGAGATTTGTCCTGTAGGAGGTCCATGGGTTCTCAGGTCTGGGACTTTCTTGAGTGTTGGTTAACGAATTCTCGAGGTGTGGTCTTGTTTTTGTTTGTTTGTGTCATGATATAAAAAATGGCAAGTTTTTATTTATTTTTATTCAAAAATCTGATCAATTTTTGTTAAATTTAATTCATTTTTATTGTAGATCTTCTCCCTAATTTCACTTATTGATTATTTTTAAAGGTATATACTGTCAAAACAATTAGACAAGAACTACAGCTTAAATTTTGGTTTTTAAAGTACCGAATTTAAAGATTAAAACTTGTTTCATTCATCTTAGGACTTTATCAATGACTGCGTTTTTCTTGATATTAATTGATTATTGACGAATATAATCCAAACGCATTTTCTCCTCGTAAAACACTATACTATTTGTCCAAGTTATTTTTGTATATATATATAAAGAACACAGCACGCCAACACAAAAACCAAAGGTAAACTGACAAGGTATGGCTTGATTTGTCGCTCTCGATCATTTTATCCTAAGATCGAACCTGAAGCCTGTGGTACCAAAGGCCAGAGCGCTAGCAATTGGCCACCAGACCTCCTAAACTGACAAGCAGTGAACTAGAAGCATGGCCATTTTGCACAACAAAGACACTACCGGTATTCGCTACGTGCAAATTGTGTAACCTACCAATCGAGATATTATATTTGAATGTTTTTGTATGTCTTTGTGAAAGATGGATGTTGAAAGTCTTGCATTGTTTATTTTTAAGGGGAAAATATAATTTTTAATAAGTTTTCAAGAAAAACTAGTATTAAAAGAGTTCTCTAGTACTTATCTTTAAGGAAGTAATCAGAGCATGTAGAAGTTTATTTTTTATCAGATCCTCTACTAGTTTTCTCTTGAGTGTTATGAAAATATTGATGAGTGAGTGTCAGTTTATTCAGGAGTTGTCTATTATTAAAAGATTATTAAGTCCACATGGTAGGATTTTTTAAATATTTATCGTGGACATATTTTCTTTAAGAAGTACTTGTGTTACAGACACAGTCATAATGTGAATAGAAATATGATTGAAACTATGTACACTAAAATAATGGAATTTTCCCATTATAAATGGAAGAAGGTTGGTCATATTTTTAAGATCGCGTCTGTTCCTTAAGTCATTTATTTAATGTGTTTCTTGCTTGTCCTACATATTTCATATTGCAAAGAAGACATTCAGGAGATAAATGAAGTTGTTAACTTTACAATCAGGGGATTGCTATTGGTACCAAGTTGTAATATGGTTTGATAGAGGAATTGAAAATTTTCTGGATGGAATGGATGGTAACAAACAATCAGCTGATGATAAACTACGCCCTGAAGTAGTAAAGTTTCCATAATTATTGCGTGGAGAAGGGGAATTGTTGACGATGATAGTATTATCTCCCTCATATAATGGAGGAGTACCAGCATTGTCTACGACACAGGGTTCATAACAAATTACCATTCGTTAAAATTGAGAGTGGGAGAATATTGATATATTCATTATACATAATAAGATACAAATAAAATATAAGCATTATATATATATATAAATATATATATATATGTATATATATATATATACTCTCTCTCTTCTTTTTCTTTCATTATAAATAAGCAGAATGTTTTCTTTATTTTTCCTTTGTCATCAATAGTACATTAAGAAATAACATTAAAGAAATGGCATCATTATATTTGGACTATTCAAAAATGAAATGGCTCTTCAATTCTCTTATTATTTACAAAAGTAAAAGAGTTAAATACGATGTTAACTCTTTTAGAGACATTTATTTGCTGAATAATAGTTTCATAAAATGATAGACATAATATGAAAAGACACATTGATTAGTCAAATAATATTTTAATGAATTTACTATAATTTACTAATTTAAATTAGATTTAACTTATGCTTGTTTAAATTATATTACAAAATGTTAAATTTTAATATTGTTGACCTTTTTAACACATATAACAATTTTTTTGTTATATTTGTAAATTCAGGATTTTTTTGTATTATGATGAATAAATGATGAACAAATATTTATAAATAACTACTACTAACCTAACCTAACCTTACTTTTAACCTACTTTTATTTTTAAAAATGTAATGCATAATCATAATTTTTTTTTCTCGTTTTAACAGTAAAATTATTCAGCTATTAAAATTAATTATCAGAATTCACGTGCACCACATTCTGCTGAAATGACCTTGGAAGACACCATCTGCATCGCAATGTAATTTCCTTACATAAACAAACTAAGTGTTTATCACTGAATAAATTCAACATTTGATTACAAAATGAACATCATTCAAAATGCACTGTCCACTGTAGAAGAATCTTATTATTTTTATTCTCCTACCTCACATTAAGAAGACAGCGAATGCCAGTAATGATAGACTTCGCAACAAGTAATTGGATACTTCATCAATATACTTTTCCCGCCCAATCCCGTTATAAAAAAGACATTATTCCAACAGGTGATAATGGCTATTAATGTATCAATAAAAAGCCTTCCAGGGAAATGCAAATGCGGTATGAGATCCAAATGAGTATCATTTTCCAAAATACTACTTGTATGACAAGTCTTTCTCTTCTGTGTAGTAGGACTGTCAAATGGAACGTCAAATCTAACATATATGATTAATATTTTTTTTTTTACACATTCCGTTTCGGTATCAATTCTTATAGATTTTTTGGCCCTTAAGTCGTAGAAAGTATTTTGTGTAATGAAATAGAAGGATGTCGTAAGTAATAATAGACGTTGTCGTATTATTTTGGAATGTTTTTTTAAATAATAGTTTATTAATATTTAAATATTTTACAATTTTTTTAAATTTTTTTTTTCGATAGAAATGTTTAGATTAGTTACCTTAAATTAGTTTTTATTCAATCACAGAACAATTTTTGAATTATTTGACAAAACTTCCTGTTATGTGCGATACATCGAAGAAAAGTTTTTCATCGAAGAACAGTTTTGAAAAAACATATTTTTTTTTTTGAAATTTGAAATTTTTTTTTTTTTTTTTTTTACTTGATTGTTCACTTACAAAAATTTAGAAAATGATATGAAGATATGATATCATAGAAGAATTATTAGAAAACACATCCTGTTTTGTAAGATCAATCTGAGAAAATTTTATTGTTTTATAGTTTTTCACACATATTTTGTTTTATTGACACATATTATTGTTTTATTGTTTTAAGTTTGAAACACAAAAAAAAAAAATTTTTTTTTTAAATTTAAAAATTTAAAAAAAATTTTTTATTGTTCTCTTACAAAAATTTAGAAGATGATATGAAGATATATGATGATGAAGAATAAATCAGATAAAAAAAAATCATAATTTAATTATCCTGAACCTAGGGAGATACATTAAAATAATTCCAGAGATTGAAAATAATAATAATAAAAAAAATTATTAGTATTGAATTATTATTAATTGAATTTATTTATGGATTATAAAAATAATTTCATAATCCATAAATAAATTCAAAGATTGAAGCCGATTAATTTATGCATTTTGTAAGACTAAAACATTTAATGTGCCAATGTACATCATATCCTAATTGACTTAATAGTACAGTAAAACCTGTTTTTGGCTGGAGATAGGGACCGCATAAAAGAAATCGCATTAAAAAAATATCTTGAAATTTCATAAGTAGCTATAAAATATATCTTGAGCAACACTTTAAAAACTTTTATTTTATGTTGTAAATAGGAACCGCGTAAAAAAAAGTACCACATAGAAAATATGTAAATCAAAACCTCACGATGTAGCACTACCTCGCATCTAATAGCATTCGTGGTAATGGGATAATGTAATAGCAGGTGGGGCATCTGTTGGATTGTTTTTTAATTTGCATGTTATTTCAATAACCATCTGTTGTTTTCTTTTTTGAATTACAATTTTGAATTAATTTTTATTCATCATATGCATTTGATGCAATTTTTTTTTTTATATACAGCAAAAAAAAAGACAAACATACAAAAAAAAAAAAAAATTAATCAACATTATTTTTACGCATGACCTTCATTTGTTAGTTAATCAACATTATTTTTTACATGACCTTTTTTTTGTAATGTAAATTATACAGTTTAATTATTTTTCAGTAATATAGTATAAATGTTTTTCGGTTGTGTTTTGCATTTTAATTGTTTTAAAGGGGATCTGAAATTTCTGTTTTAAAGTCATGATTCTGATTGCTTTTGTTAATTCATCCATATTTTTTTTTTTTTTTTTCCGTAAGTCATATTCCAAGTCTGAATGAAAATGTTAATGTATTAACTACATGTGCTCGACAAGAAATAGGTAACATGTTCAATTGATTGAAAAAAAAATGGAGACCGTTTCTATTATTTCATTTATCTTTATAAAAATATTAAGAAAATATTATTCTAAACCTACTGCATATTTTTATTGTGATTTATTAAAAAATTATAAAGCCAATAAAACAGCAGTGGTTTAAGGAGAATTTATAGCCCAAAAATTCAATTTTTATCATTTCTCCGGCCGTAAAAAGTATATTATTTTCATTTTATAAATATCTACATTGATTGTTTTTATACCATATATAAATAAAATTTTTTTGTATCTTTACTTTTTCACATGCAAACCCTTATCTCAACCAACTTCAGTGGGGGAAAAAAAAAAAATATATGTATAGCTTAGCTACGTGCGAGCCTTCGAAGTTTAATAACCAGAAAACTTTTCTTCCCCATCGGAAAATCGATTTTCCAAAGCACTCAATCGATTATTAAAAATTACTTTAAAGCCGCAATTGAATGTAAATGTCCCCAACTTTTTCTCTTTCTTTTTTCTTTCCTTTTTTTAAATTTTTTTCTTTTTATTTTCCAACTCGTTTCGAACAAAAGAGGTAATCTTTTACGTAACGGATTTTTTTTTTTTTCATTCTATTTTTATATTTAATTTTGTTCTTTTTACTCGCCAAACGATTTCGGATTTTGACCGGTTAACCATTGGAAGTACTGCATTAACTTCAGCGGATTTAGTGGAATAAAAACAGAGAAAAGAGCGGGAAATAGTGTAAAGTAGGTGATCACTTCTCTTTTAATGTTCCTCATTTTGCTTTAATTGTTCGAAATTCTTTTAATCAAGTGTGCTGCTCTCTTTAGCGAGTTTGAAAAGACTTTTTTTTTTTTTTTTTTTTTTTTATTTTATTTATGTTTCGTTTGAAAATCCTCTCTTTATTTTCCCGTAACGAACTGTTTTTTTTTTTCTTTCTTTCTTTTGAAAGCACAACAGCAGTTTTACTTATTAGAGGTACCGCTTCAATCTAATTCTTTATATTTAGGAGCAAAGTACAGCTTAATTCGCGACTTAGGATGTTTTTTTTTTTTTTTTTTCCCCCTTTTTTTTTTCCCTTGATAGGATGGGAAAATTAAATTTAAACCTTTTATCTCGTGTTAACGAATTGATCTTTCTCGGCTAGAGGACGATGAACCGTTTAGTACGCGGACCGTTTTTTTTTTTTTTTTTTATTTGTATTTTCCCGTTTATTTATTTACTGTTTTTTTTTTTTTTTTTTCCACTTTGAAACACAACGTGGTTGTTGATGTTTTATGCGCCAAACAGAAGTGTTTTTCGGTTACGGTTGAGGTGTTATTTAATGAAAGGCAAACTGGTTTGCATTTGTAAACAAACGTTTTTGTTGAAATCTAAAAGAAGACTTACTTTATTAGTTAACATTTCAAAGAATTCCTGATTATTTAATTACTTACAATTAAAGATTTTTTTTTTCCTTTTTTTCCAAATAATTATAGAATAAAAGAACATAGAGAACGTTTTTAGATTGTATAAATACAAAAGTTACAAGTTGACAATTTAAAAAAAAAAGTGTTATGCATTAAAGAAAGAATGAATTTCGCTAAAGTTAAAAAGTACCGACAGCATTTTAAATAAAAACTATTTAAAAAAGACCCTGCTAAATTCCATCATGGTCTTTATCTATATATATATATGTTGTGAAAATAAAATCATTTAAAAATTAAAAATTTTCAGTAACTTATATTGTTGAAAATAACGTAGGATTGTTAAAAATTTGAGAAAAAAGCTTTAATAATGATGAAATAACATTAATCATATTTATATAAAATATTTTGTTAAAAAATATTTTTTATCGTAAACTTATCATTATACAAGATTCTTATAAAAACTTAAATACATAAAAATAATGAATGTTTTTTATAAATTGTAACTCATTGAATTTTTTTCATTTAAGTTTTTAAATAAAATATTTTCAAACCAACTAATAAAATAGTAATAATTTTTTTAATAAAAATAATTCTGATTATTTTAAATTAACTGAATATTTAGCAAATTGTATTCGTAATTCTCTTATTGTAGATTTATATCGAAACTGAAATTTTCATATAAGATAAAAAAGCATTACATTACGAATAAAATTTTTACGGACATTTTTATGAAATACGTATTCAACAAAACAAAAAATTATCTATTTAACTGAATATTTTTTTCTTATTAATAACTGGATGATTATTAATGTTTGTATAATAAAAAAAATTATCAATGTTGTTATAGTTGGTATAGTAAAAATATTATTTTATTTTATACACCTCGATACTCTTTTTAAATTTAAAATAATTTATTTAATAATTTGATCAAAATAATTTATTTCTTTTAATAATTGCTTTTAAATAATTTATATATGTTTTAATGAATGACTTTAAATGGAATCTAATTCAAATATTTTATAAATTCATAAATTACAAATATTAAAAAAATCATTCTATATTTTTGTCATTCTGCTTATTTATTTAATACCTTTTATTTAAATAACAACAATAAAAAAAAAAATAAATTATTTTACGACGAATTTCTCTTTATCTGCAAATAGCACGTTATTTTTTTATTTATGTAATATATCTTTTCTACTTTTAAAATGATCATTTCGTAATAAATGTCAATGAATATGTTGCAATAATGTGCTGTAATAAGAAAAAAAAGTTAAGAAAAAAAAAATTTTAAAGTATTAATTATATTTTTTTGCAATGTTTCTTTTTCACAAAAAAAAAAAGACTATTATCATTTCCTGTTTTTCAAGGGATTACATACTGTAAAAAATCTTCTTTGCTTACTTTAGAAAAATAATTTATTTTGTATTTTTAAAGTTGTTTTTATTTTAATAATTTCGATAAAAAAATCAATAAAAAAAATGTAACGAATAATAATTCTCTATTTATTAAAGTAGATATGTATTAAAACTCATGCAAACAGAAATGTTATTTTTAAAATGAAAATTATTAAAAATCATATTCAAAAGTATAATTACTTACTAATTAAAGCTCTAAAATAACAGTGTAGCAAATATTAATTGAATTAAATATGAGATTACATCATGTCGTGTTTATTTTTTTTTTTTTTTAAATTTTTTATTATTTTGCTACTTATATCTATTTTTTTTAATTAACATTTAATTATTTCTGTTTCAAATTAAGGCTTCCAATCAAAAATTATTTTTCTTAAGATTAAATATAATTTTTTTTTTTATTTTTTTTGAATGCAATAAAAAAGCTCTCTTTAAAACAAATATTGATTTTAAATGAAAAAATATGAAAAATATAAAAAAACAAATATATATAAAATAAATTTGGCGGATATGTTTACTTATAAAAATAAAAACAACTCATTTTTGTCATTTTTATACAATGGTATTTTTATGCTAAATATTCTAAATGAAAATCTTTTATTAAAATTAAATTTATTAATAAACATTTTATTCAGTTGTTTATTTTGTGATATAAACATAGAAATGATAAACATAAAGTTTTTTAATACAATATTTGAAAACAAATTGTTAGATAAATATTAGAATTACTTTCATACTATAAATGCAATATTAAGATTTTTAAATTAGTTCGTTTGCATCAGCATTAAATTAATTTGTATTTCTTCAATAGGAGAGCATTTGCTGCTTTCTTGTTTAGTTCATGAAACCATGAATCTTGTTGATCACTTTATAAAAGGACTAAAATCAGTGAGACGTAGTGGCAAAGACAGTGGTGAGTAATGATGTAAGTGCATTTCAAAGCGACTTGTGAGGTGTGGGGGCTTATGCTTTTTCGAGAAGATTCATACGCAAATGCGGGCTAGTTCCCCTTAAAGTCCTCACCGAAGGCACTGCCCTCCTTCTTCAGCGTCACAGAGACATGTCACATTTCTACCTACGGGTGCTCCACCACAACCTGCCTCCCTTTCCTTCCTTCCATGAGACCACATGCGTTCTTGACATGGTGTAGATGTGCTGTCGACCAAATGGGATAAGAAACAACAACAAGATTCATGAATATTAAGGATAGTAAAATTTTTGTTATAAATGATAATTAGATTTTAACTACTACAGAAGAGGTTCGAATTACTAAATTACTACTAAACTTTTCCCAAGAATCGAAAAGAACATATATGTCGATACATAGTGATATAATAATTTTATATCAAAAGGATTCTTGAACTGTCTTTATGTATAACAGTATGAAGTTCAGTGTTTGATTTTTTCCTCCAGCTCCATTGAGATTTGGGGCTTTTCTACTTTTTATTTCATTTGGCCCATGAATTCTAGACGTTTATTGATACCTTATTTTACGTTTATTGACACCTTATAAATACACTATTTCAGTGGTCAACAACATCATTCTTCAACAGCCACATCAACATCAACATCATTCTGTGATGTAATCACAATTTATGATGAGCATTTCAAAGATATCATTTGGGAGATTTACACTCTCCTTCTCAGAAAAATGGAAGGATTTTTAAGTCAAGTAAGTCGTGTCCATTCCCGGTTTAACATGGGAACTTTCAGTTCGGCTCACCTAACTAAAGTTCATCCTTATTTCAGAAGTCTACTAACCCCTGTAAAAACTGGCTATACCTAATCTTTGAATTGTGATTGTAAATAAATAAAAAAAGCAATATTTTATCACGTTTAAAAAGGACTAAACTATAAATCACCTTCTTTCAAATAATCCTTGAAATTTAATGCAAAACTACTGAAAAAAATTCTTGCAAAAAAATTCACAAATTACAAAAATAAAATTTTTAAAAATCTCAGCTTTTGCAGGTGTGTGAAAGTATGTTTAAAAAAAAATTGGCTAGAGAACATTGATTAAGCGTCAACGGCCAACCTAATTAATTAGGAAAGAGTACACGACAAAAAAGGTAAAGAAAGAAATGAAGACATAGCAAACGATTACTGTTATTAATGTTACTAACTGGCTCCGAAATAGGGGGTAGACTGTGAGCATTCATTTTCTTTCTTGCTAATTCTTTACCTTTAGCTACAGAAAATGTCGCCTCTCACGTTATTTTTTTTTTCACGCCCTTTAAAATCCTTTTGTCTGGGCTTAAAAAGACTGACTAATAAGAAAGTAAAATTGTTGGGATTGATCTGAGCTTTTTAAATGGTGTCTTCTTTTTTTTTTTTTTTTTTTAATGGGGTTTTTTACTGTTGTAAAAAGAAGATTCTTTTCTTATCTGGAATTAGGTACTTATATTTTATCTACTCGGCTCTGTTGTATTGATTAGCGTTATTAACAAGGGGGAAATAAAAGTATATAATTCTTTTTAAATACAGTAGCCATTGATAAATGGATATGCCGATTTTAAACATTACGGGAGTTAAAGGTACTATATTATGCACTTTTATTTATAAAAGATGCTTCTTTTTATGACTGTATAGAAAGAATTGGTTCATTCTCATCTATGTTGAATGAATCGAACACAATGTTGAATGTCAACACAATGTCAGAACACAATGTCGAAACTCATGCCTCTTTTAAAATCCTAGTATCGAACCCATAAACTCCCACTCTCTCTCTCTTTCGTTTCGAAGACGTGACTTAACTGAGATCGATATTTTAACTGAACAACCCATAGTTGGATAATTTACTTTAAATGCTTTGTTATTTAATGAAGGGCACTGAACATTTAAAAATAAATTATTACTTTTATATTACATATAATTGCGTAAAAAATAATGCGTCAGAATATGTGATATGCAAATTCGTAGAACAAATGTCGTTTAAGGTTACTGAACACATAGCCAAAACAGTATTTCAAAGCTCTGCAGTTTCTGCAAGTTGAAAGTCCTGAAATTTCCATGAAGCTGAAGAATAAATTCAAATTTCACATTCACAATTTTCCGATCCTTCTTTCTTTCTATAAACCAGTGTGTATATATGTTATTTTAAAGAAGGAATTCAAGTCAATAAACCCTATATCCGAAAAACAATGAGCTGTTATAAAACTTTTTGAAATCCGTGAATTAAATTTTAAATAAAAATATCAATTCACAAAAAAATTTTTTTAAACTTTCGCCTTCACATATTTTTCTGACACAGAATTTTTTTTTTTTTTCGAGTATGCCCGAGTTCAACATCTTGAAATTCATTCATTACCTTACTTATCGCCGATTTGTTTAACAAGGACTGTAATTGAGCTCTGATAGAGGATCCAAAAAAACTAAACAATTTTTCTAAATAGTACAAAATCCCAAAACTTCTTTATGCAAATCTGAGATTCTCTGCCTGCATCTTTTACGAGTTTTTGCTACTTAAGTCAAAAAGATACAACAAAAAGGAAAATAAATAAAGGAATTAAAGAAAAAAAAAAATAATAATAATATGCTGTAAATTCTATTTCTTTACCTTTACCAGACAGATGAACATTGTCGGGTTTTTTTTTCTTTTTTTTCTTTATTCTTCTACATGACAATTTCTGTTGATTGATCTACGCGTGTGAAGTGATGCAATTAGCATTTGCATCCGAAATATCTCCAGCATCTTAGATGCAAAAGAAAATAACAAATAAAATTCCTAGTTAACTAATCAGTGATATGTTCTCTCTCCAACAATGATTTCGAATGCATTATTTTGTTGCACGATGATGACGTTCGACGAGTTGACACATTAGTTTGCGACGAAATATTTCAAAAATTCTTTTCTTTTTTTTTTTCATTTTCTTTTTTTCCTTTTCTTTTTTCACGTTTGTTCTTGTCTTCCCCTTTGCAAGTCTTGGTTCTGAAGAAGAAGAAGAAATTTTTCTTCTGATTGGGATTTTTTCTTTTCTAAACGTTCTAATTGTATCGAACAACTGAGACGACAATTAGCGAAAAGCATTTCTTTTCGCTTTTTTTAAAAAAAAAAAAGAAGATTTAAAAAATTTTTCTATTGTGCGATTTCAAAATATGCGAGAAAGAAAATGTAAAGATGCTTTTGTTCGGTTGGGCTAAGTTTTCACTTTCAATTTACTGCAAACGAATGAAAATAATAAATGAAACTGACTTCAAAATCGTTTATTAAAATCTTTTATTAGTTCTTCTGATTTCTGATTTCTTTTCTTTCAATACTTTTCGAAATATCTATTATAACAAAAATAAATGCATTTCCAGATACCTATTCATTGAATGGAAGATTTTCTTTCTTTTTTTCTATATATTTGATTCTAAAAAAATTTAACTTTTGTGTCTGAGCAGACAATGATTTTTTTTTTTTTTTTTGAAAATTAACCGAACTTTTTACATGTTTTTATTTTTGAAATTCTTTGTGAAGTTATTGAAATGTTATAATGTTTTAATCTTTATATTAACTTTGATTAATGAAAATTAATCCAACATAAAATTTTTTTAACTGTCGTCTTCATATATTTTTTCTATCACAGAAAAAAAAAAAAATTTCTTGAGTATGCCCGAATTTAAAATCTTTGGAATTCATTCATTACCTTTTAATTATCGCTGATTTGTTTAACAAATGACTGTAATTGAGCTCTGATAGAGGATCCAAAAAACTAAACAATTTTCTAAATAGTACAAAATCCCAAAACTTTTATGCAAATCTGAGATTCTCTGCCTGCATCTTTTACGAGTTTTTGCTACTTAAGTCAAAAGATACAACAAAAAGGAAAATAAATAAAGGAATTAAAGAAAAAATAATAATAATAATATGCTGTAAATTCTATTTCTTTACCTTTACCAGACAGATGAGCATTGTCGGGTTTTTTTTTTCTTTCTTTTTTTCTTTTATTCTTTTCTACATGACAATTTCTGTTGATTGGATCTTACGCGTGTGAAGCGATGCAATTGGCATTTGCATCCGAAATATCTAAAAAGCATCTTAGCTGTGCAAAAGAAAATAACAAAATAAAAATTCCTAGTTAACTAATCAGTGATATGTTCTCTCTCCAACAATGATTTCGAATGCATTATTTTTGTTGCATCGATGCGACGACGTTCGATGAGTTGACACAATTTGCGACAAAATATTTCAAAAATTCTTTCTTTTTATTTTTTTTTTTCTTATTCCTCTTTCTGGTTTGTTCTTGTTTCCTCTTTGCAAGTCTTGGTTCTGAAGAAGAAGAAGAAACTTTTCTTTCTGATTGGGATTTTCTTTTCTAAACGTTCTAATTGTATCGAACAACTGAGACGACAATTAGTGAAAGCAGTTTCTTTTCGCTTTTTGTAAAAAATTTCCTATTGTGTGATTTAAAAATATGCGAGAAAGAAAATGTAAAGATGCTTTTGTTCGGTTAAGTTTTCACTCTCAATTTATGCAAACGAATTGAAAAGAATAAATGAAACTGACTTCCAAAAAAATCGTTTGATTTGATTCGAAATTCTTATTAAAATCTTTATTAATTCTCTGATTTTAGAGTTTCAATGTTATTCCTGAAATATATATTATATCAAAAGGAATGCATTTTCCAGAAACCCATTCATTGAATGGGAAATTTTCTTTTCATTTTTTTTCTATTTATTCGATTCTTAAAAATGTAACTTTGTGTTCAACATAACAATGATTTTTTTTTTTTTTGAAAATAACATATGTTTTTAGCTTTTTTAAAAATCCTTCGGGAAGTTATTGAAATGCTGCAATACTTTAGAATTTAAATAATTGTGATTAAATGGAAAACAGAATCCATTATAAAAACTTTTTGGTCTGCCGCTTATAGAGGTTTTTTCTCAATCATAGGAACTCCTTTATTAACTGAAACAGCAGTTTTTTATAGAATCCAGTTTCCAGCTATCTTGAGAATCAAATGCTTCTTGATTTTACTTAACAATGACTGGCAAATTCTTAAATTCCTTGATGGAGGGACACTAAACTAAAAACAGAATTTTTCTAAAGTAGAAGTAAGGTAAAATAAAACTTTTTTATAACCTGAGATTTCCTGCTCTTTATTTATGTTGAGTTTCAAATACTGTAAGTTCTGTGAGGCTTCATGTTATGCATTTTACAAAGCATAGTCCTGAAGAAAGCTTACAGAGTGCAATATTAATATGCGGTAATCTTGTTTTCTTGAATGTTATTTCAGTGGAGGAATAGTGATTAGGTCACTTCAGTAACATATATGCTTCTTCTTCAGACAAATTTTTTCGTTAACACTTGTTGATTGGCTGAACTCCAGCATATAAAAGGAAACGATGCCTGCAGCAGAGCTTTAATCCAGCACTGGTGGTAAGTTTAGAATCTTATCGCGCAAGGAATACGTAAGGTCTTGTTAGTCAGAATCATAGATATGCTTCTCAAATGTCTGATTTTGGAATTTAGGTTATATTTTTTAAATGCACTTTATTACATTATAAATGCTTCCACACAGAGATTAAATGATGTCGGTATTCATTTCTCTACAAAGAATGTAAAAGCACATATGTTTCCTTTTCTTTATCCTCGGCCTTGCCCTTCCTTTTACGAGTCTTGGTTCTGAAGAAGAAAAAGAAACTTTTCAGATTGAGATTTTTCTTTTCTAAAACGTTCTAATTGTATCGAACAACTGAGACGACAATTAGTGAAAGCAGTTTCTTTTCGCTTTTTTTGTTAAAAAAAAATTAAAAAAAAATCCCTATTGTGTGATTTAAAAATATGAGAGGAAGAAAATGTAAAGATGCTTTTGTTCGGTTAAGTTTTCACTTTCAATTTACTGTAAACGAATTGCAAAGAATAAATAAACTGACTTCAAAAAAAACGTTTGATTTGATTCGAAATTCTTATTAAAATCTTTATTAATTCCTTTTGATTTCTTAGATTTCAATATTCGAAATATCTATTATATCAAATGAATGCATTTCCAGAAACCTATTCATTGAATGGGGAAATTTTCTTTCATTTTTTTCTATTTATTCAATTCTAAAAAATGTGTAACTTTTGTGTCTAACATACCAAATGATTTTTTTTTTTTTGAAAATGAACTGTAACTGTACTTTTTTTTATATGTTTCTATTTTTTGAAAGTCTTTGTAAAAGTATTGTAGTGTTATTATAATGTTTTATTCTTTTATTAACTATGGGTTAATGAAAATTAATCCAACATAATATTTTGTTTTATCTGTCGTCTTCATATTTTTCTATCACAGAAAACATATTTTTTTTTTTCTTTGAGTATGCCTCGAGTTCAAATTCCTTGAATTCATTCATTACTCCATTTATCTGCGATTTGTTCAACAATGATCGTAATTGAGCTCTGATAGAGCACCCAAAAACTAAACAATTTTTCTAAATAGTGCAAAAATCCCTAAACTTCTTATGTAAATAAGAGATTCTCTGCCTGCATCTTTTAAGAGTTTTTCCTCTAAAGTCAAAAAGATACAACAAAGAGGAAAAATAAATAAAAGAATTAAGGAAAAAAATAATAATAATATGCAGTAGATTCTGTTTCTTTACCGTTACCAGACAGATGAATGGACATTGACGTTTTTTCTTTTTCTTTATTCTTTTTTACATGACAATTTCTGTTGATTGATCTTACGCGTGTGAAGCGATGCAATTAGCATTTGCATCCGAAATATCTCCAGCATCTTAGCTGCGCAAAAGAAAATAACGAAATAAAAATTCTAGTTAACTAATCAGTGATATGTTCTCTCTCCAACAATGATTTCGAATGCATTATTTTGTTGCATCGATACGACGACGTTCGACGAGTTGACACAATTACTTGCGACGAAATATTTCAAAAAAATTCTTTTCTTTTCTTTTTTCTTCCGTCTGGCCTTGTCTTTCTCTTTACGAGTCTTTGGTTCTGGAAGAAGAAAAAAGAAACTTTTCTTTCAGATTGAGAATTTCTTTTCTAAACGTTCTAATTGTATCGAACAACTGAGACGACAATTAGTGAAAGCATGTTTCTTTTTCGCTTTTTTGTTAAAAAAAAAGATTAAAAAAAAATTCTATTGTATGTCTTAAAAAAAAAGAAAATGTAAAAGATGCTTTTGTTCGGGTAAGTTTTCACTTTCAATTTACTGCAAACGAATTGCAAAGAATAAATGAAACTGACTTCAAAAAAAAAAATCGTTTGATTTGATTCGAAATTTATTAAAATCTTTATTAATTCTTTTGATTTCTTAGATTTCAATACTTTTCGAAATATCTATTATATCAAAATGAATGCATTTCCAGTTAACTATTCATTGAATCGAAAATTTTCCTTCTTTTTTTTCTATTTAGTTGATTCTAAAAATGTAACTTTGTGTCTAACCTAACAATGATTTTTTTTTTTTAAATTAACTGTAGCCGGACTTTTTTTATACTTTTAATTTTTGAAAATCTTTGTAAATGTATTGTAATGTTATAATGTTTTATTCTTTATATCAACTATAGATTAATGAAAATTAATCCATAGTTAATATAAAAATCATGATATAATAAATATCATCAATTTTTTAACGTTTATACTGCAGTGTCTTCCCAAAATTTTGATTTTCGTTATAATTCCAACAAAAAAGTAAAACTAATTAAAAATTTCAAATGATTGTAAAAAAGAAGTTCATTTATTCTAAATAATACATTATGGCTTAAATGCAATGTTTTTCACATCATCATCATCATCATCATTGGCGCAACAATCCCATGGTGGGCCAAGGCAGTCAGCCTATTGGAAGATTCCGAAAATAAGATGTTTTTTTTAGCCCTATGTAAGTTTAGGTTTTTAGGGGTTATGTAGGTTTTAGCCCTATGCCTAATGCTCTACACACATATTAAACTGGGATTTACGGTTTAAATTGGATTCTGAACCACTACAAACATGCAGGGCACCGCCGGGACATCGA